>JBAWJQ010001858.1:0-50455 GCA_037783105.1 Bactrocera zonata | reverse complement strand
GCCTATCTCCCTAGCTATATTAGCTAAAATATTTGTAAAGAGAAACGGAACTTTATAAGGGCTATTTTCTGTAGAGATAACCATCATGTGAGAGCGACAATATGTATAAGCTATGTTTCGGCTTTTTAGTTACCTAATGTAAAGTCTCTTACTTTATTTGTATGCAAAGTCACTTCTTATAAGTCATTTCTTATAAGCTTGCGGTCTGATTTCAGTGTCAGGAAAGTGTATAAAAAATTTCTCTAAAACAGTTTAGGTTATCAATGAAATTCCTGTAGAAGTTCAGACGTTGAACCCAATTTTCGACGGTTTTCAAGCATAAATATGTCGATACTTCGGGAATTTCACGTTCGATATTTATACGAAGCTCATCAGTCGTCGCTGGCTTGTTGACTTAGACCATAGACTTGACATATCCCCACAGGAAAAAGTCTAAGGCGTCAAATCATACGACCGTGGTGACGTGAGATAACACGTTCACTAAACTTGGTTTTCATTAAATCGAGTGACATTCGCTGTGTGGCTTGTGGCGCCGTCCAGTCGGTACCACATATTGTCCAAGACCATATAATCCAACTCAGGCCAAAAATATTCGGTTAACATTGAGCGGCAGCGATTTTCATTCACAGTGACGTGTCGGTCTTGAGCTTCACCGCAACAAATCGTAATTTTTTCGTGATACAATAGTGACTCAGGGAGTACGTGCGAATGTACTTTTATAGGAATAAAAAATTTCATTGGTATCCCAAACCGTTTTTGTTTTATTTAAAAAAAACGTTTGTAGCGCTCTTTTTGAAAAATCCGTAATATCGTAATATGTAAGGTTGGCGTGATTATTATTTTGATATCGCTCATTTCTGCTCCATCCAAGTATATACTTACCTTCTTAGTGCTCTAAGATGTTCCGAACAAGGGTTAGGCGAAGAAAACTAGTGTACTCTTAGCAACATGTTGCGTGTGTATAAATTTATTTGATAAGCGCTTGAATTACCATGTATTTCTGTATATATGTATGTGCATATTTATTTTTAATCAAACTTAGGTAAATATATGCATATGTTATGCTTTAATTAAATTTTAATAACACTTAAGCTATCTTGGTCCGTTCTGAGTTGAACGCACATACATGTGTACATTTGTAAATATGTAAATATTGGGAACCTTGGAAGATATTTTGTTTCAAGCTAAAAGCTTGTCATTCGCAAAGGCAGTGTTCAAGCTTTCTAAAGTACTCGCCATTCAGCAGTATCCACTTTGCCCATTTTGTGTAGGTGGAATCTTAAGGGGGTATTCTAGTCTAGAAATCAAATTTTGGGCAGTTTTTTGAATTTTATTAAAAAAAAAACCAAAAAATATTTTTACCATCAATTTTTTTATGGTGTTTTTATTGATATCTTAAGAATACAGAAAAATAATTTTACAAAAGAATATTAAAAATTAAAATAATTAGAGGGGGGCGGGGGGAGAGACATGTGTACAAAAAAAATAGCGCATCCTGGTGACATTGATCCTGACTCTCCTGGTGGTCTGAAAAAAAAATCAAAAGAAATTCTTAATCAGTAAGGATGCTGTTATAGTCCGGGAACACGAAAAAAAAATTTTGAAAAATGGCGACTGCCTGAAAATAAACATCATTTTTAACGCTTTTTTTTGAAATTCCCGAATTTTTTTAAGATATTAAAAACAAAAAGTTTGACACGATGCTGGTAGGTACGATAAAGGATTATATAAAGAAGGTTCACACAAAATTTCAAGTAAATCGGTTGTATAGATCTTGAGATAACGCCGGTACCGTGTGGAAAAAAGTAGTTTCGAGAAAAACGCGTTTAAAAAGTGAGTCAAGCTGAACCGGGCTAGTTATTGCGTCACTAAAGTAACTGTAGCTTTTAAAATAATTTTGAAAATCCTTTGGAGGATATGTTCTTAAGGGTCTAAATTTTAAATATATGAAAAAAATCGAATTTCTCAAAATTCTAGAGTAGAATACCCCCTTAAGGGTGTGACGACCCCTAAAATATTATTAAGCTTCCTTTTGCCCAGAAACAGAAACTTTTTGGTCTGTCCACCATCAACAGTACTCCAAAGTAACTTTGTGGTGAGGCCCGTGTGGTTAGTGTATGAAAATCTAAGATGTTCCTCTAGGGTCCATTGCTTCAAACAACCCTTGAATAAGCTAAATGGTCTGAAAAAGCTCTGCAGAGTTGTATTCCCAGCTGCCGCAAAGCGGGTTAACTGGTCTGCTTTTTCATTTCCCTCTGTACCTATTTAACTGTGTACCCAGCTGATATTAAACGAGTAGCTATTGAGAGTCTAGTTATTGCTCGCTTGCATAACCTAATCTAGTGAGGCTTAGTATTGGCGCATAGCTGTCCACTAGAAATTTTATTGACTTGCTGATTACAGCAGAAGCCCACTTGACACCTTCTGTTATGCTTAAAGCAAACTTCAGCCTATGGATTACTTCAGAAACACCCTATCCTGTTCCTGTTTCACCTTTTATCTCCCGTTTAATATGTAAATTTTACTGTTGTAAGTGTAGATCACAGAACCAGTGGTCCATTCTTCTCTATTTGGCTATGAAAACGTGTTTAACTCCTTATAGATCTCCTTTTCTTTGCCGCATTGTCAATTTAGCCCGATTTCAGTAAAAAGGTCGAATATAATACCATGTCCTTAGTCTGGTTCCAAAGTCCTAGAATCATTAGCCGGCATCAGACTTCATTTGAATATGTATTTGCTTGATATTATTGAGGATAACCTCTAAAGTTTTTATTGAGGTAGTTTTCGCTGCGCCCGTTATCGCCAGCATGCAGGCCCGTTGCACCTGTTCCAAGGGATTAACACAGCACTTCTCTATAATACCATCCACCACATCACTGCGCACATGTTAGTATGGGACGGATGATACTTGTGTAGAGCCAATAGACGATGTGTGTTCGTAAACTCCGTTTTGAGGCAAGGGCTCTTCTGCAGGAGTTCCAGTTTCGACGGTATTTGTGAGCTCTCCTCTCGATGTATTCTCCCCAGCTCAGTTTTTTTGTCTAGCGTAGCTATGAGATATATATAAAAACTTTGAGATCCATGTTTCCAAATAGGAATCACATTGCCCCACTAGAATCTAGCAATATATTGGACTTTATCAATATGCTGGGGCTAGATGTGTCTTTGTGGTTTAAGAGAGGGTACTATAGACCTAAGGTCATGGTGGAACCTCGTCCATCTTTCTTATTTGATAGAGCTCGAGAGTGCAATACTTCTTCCCCTTAAAGAGGGGTGATTGAATTGTGCAATATTTTAGTTACTTCAGTAATTTTTTATCTTACAAGTTGATTCCCTACATTATTCATTATTTCTATAAACATAATTTCAATCATGTGGCAGCACCGCTGAACATATTTGACTTACAAACTTCGAAAAGAAAACCGAGAACAAAAAGAAAAAGTTTTACAAATATTTGACAAAAGAAAAATAAACATATTGATATGCTCAAAAATAATTATGATTAATTTTCATTAAAGAATTACAAAAATTAAGGATAAATATTTATTAATTACAATACAACACAGTGTTTTGTTTTTAAAAAATGCCACACAGTGACCAAAATCAAAGGACTTTGTGAAACCTTGAATTATTATTTTTTATCCTCAAAAGTGCAGCTCAACACCACTAAAAGTATAAACAAAAAATAAAAACAAATAAAAGTGATATTGTTGTGTAATAAAGACAATGGGAGATGATGCCGCAGGCAAACGCTCCACACAGCATAACAGTGCTGCAAATGGCACGTCCGGCAACATAAATAGCAGCGACAGCAGCAGCAGCAGCAGAAGCCCCAGCAGCATCAACGTGCCGCCCGACTCCACAACGGACGACGATCGGGCCACAACTAGTCGTAATGCACAGCAACATACAACGCACGATAAACGGCACGAGCACGACATCAATCCGAATCGCATTTATAGGCTCGGCAGTCGTGTCCTGTATCGGGCCAATTCTATGGCCACCACCGCAACACAGTTGCCTAAAACATGTCTACAAAAGTCGAACACCTGGTGTCTAACACAGTGGTGTAAACTGAAACGTGCGGTGAATAAGAGACGACGCGTCGCCGCTACACCCGAATCGCAGGTGATTTGTCAGCGTTGCCGTAAAGCGTGTTCACGTCTTGACGAGGTGTTGCGCGTGCAAGAAACCTTGGCGGAGACGAAAATGGAGGTGCCGGTTGGTGCGCCGGTGGAGCCGGTGGATACGACGGATTTCGCGCCGACAAAAAAGCGACCGGCTTTTCTGTGCTCCGCCTGCAAGCACAGCAAGAACTGTCAAACGGAACGAAATGCGACATTCGTCTGTAAGTCTTAGCGCTAAGTTTTATATTGATTTAAACTATACTGGTTGAAAGCGGATACTTTACATTTAAAAGCTTTGAGGATATGCCAGATTTGATAGTTGAACTTGGTTCGGTCTCTTCACAAAGTAGTGAAGAGCTGAGGCATTGAAAAACGTCCAAACTCTGTGTTTTAGGACAGTTGATCTCGGTTCGGTCTCATCTCAAAGTAGTGAAGAGCTGAGATATTGAAAAACGTTCAAACTCTCAGTTTTAGGACAGTTGATCTCGGTTCGATCTAATCTCAAAGTAGTGAAGAGCTGAAGCATTGAAAAACGTCTAACCACTGCCGGTGACCAATTAGTGACAGCCTCGAAGCTCTTTGTCGATTTTGCGAGGGTTGTAAAATGCAAAGAGAGATAAATTTTCAGTAGTGCGGGTCATCAGAACGGTCCTCAGTTTTTATTGGCAACAGTTGTGACTCCTCAGAGATCAGCCTGATTACTTTACCCAAAATTCAGCCTGTATCCGATCTTTCAAAAAATATAAAAAAGTTATGACTGAAGCCTCTCATTAACCTACACGAAAGATATTGAATTCTCCCTCGATTTCTGTTATAAAAATAATAAAAAAGAGAGCTGTTTGTTAGTGTACCATACCATCCCACATTACAATTTCAAAACATAAAGTTTCAGCGTTTTTTTTTTTTTACATTCCATTTTGCAACTCTCTGTTGACAAAGCAAAGCGTATATTTAACTCAAAAGTAAACAAATTTCAAAGAGAGTAAATTTTTAAAAGCGCGCTCAGCAAAACTGCTCTTATACCGTATGTATACTCATTGCACAATCGACTCTCTGCTTTTCGCACAAAATATAAATTTCTTATGGCATAAAATTCTCTCTCCTTCTCTCTTTCACTCTCCCTCTCTGCCTTGCAGTTTCAAAAATGTGCTTGCGTTTGCTTAAGTGAGCTAATTGCAATGCTCTACTCTCTTATATTACTATTTTGTTATTCTCTCTTTTCTTTTGATTTCTAGTGACTTTCATACGTTTAGTGCTGACATTTCGCTCGCACACTACCGTTAATAAAGACTTTCTTCTCGATTGTTGCTAAATTTCTTGATTCTTTTTTTGTTTTGCTCTCGTTCTTCGCGTCCATCTGCCAATGCTGGCCAGTTTCTTCGCGTATCTTGTATAAGATCCAGTTCTCCTAATTATTACTAGGTTTTTTCATTTACGTAGCTTTTATTTTTTGCTCATTGCATATTGATTTCGATTTTCTAATTTACTATTTTCGTTTTCTTTGCTTAATTTTTCTCTTTTGCTTGCGTGTTGCTATTGAAATTGAGGATAATGAATCACATGCTTTATGCATGTGTATTTATTATTCTATAAATTTTATAATTTTTCCTATATGGCATATGGATTTAAGTATTCAATATTTACTGAGAGAGTCCTGACAGTTGGATAATATGTATCTTAACTCCCTCCTCTCCTCTCCTCTCCTCTCCTAAGATTATGAAACAAATGTACTTTGGGATTGTCTTGATGGTGGACAGACCAAAAGGTTTCTACTTTCAGGCAACAGGGAATTTAGTAAATTGTTGGGGTCATAACCGAGAACTTACCCCTACACGCCGAGATTTAGAAAATTGGTAAAGTGGATTCGGCGGAACGTGGAGCATGCGCGTGGGATGATGAGACCCTTGAACACTGCCTTTTCAACCATTTAAGACGAGATATCTTCCACGACTTTCAATGCTGCAGCTTAAGGGGTTACATGGGTTTCCTCGAATAAAATCGGTTGAGTAGTTCTCGAGAAATCATGCCAACCGATTTCAAAAACACGGTTTAGAGAAACTCGTTTACAAACTTCGCACTTAGCTAGCTTCGAGCGCACAAGCTCTCAAGGCTTTATCTCCGAAACTATTAAATTACTCGGTTCAACCTGGAAATTTAGGACAATATTCTAAAGGTGTTATGAAATTTCCTAAGACAATAAAAAAATAGATTTTTGAAAGCCCTTAAGTCCTTAAGAAACATTGGCCACCTGGGGTGGAAAATAATTCGGAGTTATATCAAATTCACCGAGTTTTGGTTACTACCCAGAAACAAAATGAGTCTAATGATAGCCTATATGCCACCGCATGCGGTCTGGTGCTCAAGCCCATCCTTTTTGAGCAACCCAACCCATCCAAAGACCTTTAATAGTTACGTCGAACTTAATTTCTAGGAATACAGAACACAAGCCTCAGATTCAGACAACATAAACTGTCAATTTTATTTTTTCGAGAGGTGGATTTATAGTTTTAGGGATAGATAAAAACATATAGTTATTAGGTCTGATCTATAGATGTTGTGGAAATGTTCGAAGAATGGTATAGTTCGCAAACCTTCGTCCGTACTAATATCGTTCATTGTCCGAACCAAGTAGAATCACACTGGGAGCTCCATGTTTTGGATAATATAGTGTGAACTGTATCAAAAATTTAATTGTATATTACCATATAATACACAAGTTTATAAATATTATTGTTTTCTGATAAAAAGTTAACTTAAGGCCTTCCTGAATTAAAAAAAAAATTTACATACACATCTCTCGATCAACCCTTTAGAGGATACGATTGCTTTTGCATGGTACTGGACCCAATTTTCGACGGTTTTCAAGATTAAATCGGCCAATACTGCTGCAATTTCATATTCGATATTCGTACGAAGTTCAACAATTTTCGCTGGCTTGTTAGCATAGACCATAGACTTGACGAAGACCAACAGGAGATAGTCTAAAGGCGTCAAATCGCACGACTGAGGCTGCCAATTGACTGGGCCGTTTCGTGAGATAACACGTTCACCAAACTTGGTTTTCAATAAATTCAATGTGACATTCGCTGTGTGGCTTGTGGTGCCGTCCTGTTGGAACCGCCTTGATCATCACGGCAGAAATACGGCCTAAAGACGCCGCCGGCTCAAACCGTAATTTTTTTCGGATGCAATGGTGACTCTTGGAGCCCGTGTGCTCAATAACGCATATTTTGCTTATTGACGAAGCCATTCAGCCAGAAATGAGCCTCATCGCTGCGGATGATTTTTCGATGACTGGTTGGGGTCTTTCTCAATTGATGCGTTAGCGGCAGCCTTATTCTTGATACTGCTGACACTTCTTTGTCTCACTGGCACGGAAACATTATGTACTGTGCCTGTGGATTCTAATTTTTTCACTAAAAGCTCAATCCATGATCTGACAGGACGATTATGACGACCTTAAATTGGACGTAGCGCTTATACTCGTAGAGTTGAGGCCGCTGACTCCGAATTTCGGTAGCAAATTTCAATAATTTCGACTCATTTTTGGATCGTGTATCTTTCCATGATAAAATGGCAAAACTTACTGAAGAGAAATGACAAAAGAGCGGGGAAAAATATGGCGTCGTTTGCTGTCCCTATCGATCTATTTTTCATTTCATTTTTCTCTATTGAAAAACTTGTTATATCAAAGAGAATCAACATGTGGTTTTCAGCTAATGAATTAGGTAATCAGAAAAAGTCAATAAATTGTTTGAGATCTTCAATCTTCAATAAAAATTCAAGTAACTTTCATTTGAGAAAGAGACAGTGAAAACATTTACGTCGGAATCTTGCTGTGAGAATATTAAAGAGTACAGGCACATTTTCATTAGGAAATATGCAGAACTTAAAGGAGCATAAAGAAGTAATAGCATGCGCTTGCTGCAAAATTGCGAAAATAAAAATCTAAATTCCACATAATTCCTTTTGAGTGATATTACCTTCACACGTTGCATGCTACTTTCCCTGTGCGCCCATCAATAAAAGTCTGTTTGTACACAATGAATATTTCATATTCACAGGACAATATTTATTTACACCGAAGGAAAAAATGAATGAGCGGCCATAAATAAATAAATAAATAAATAAAAATGCTGTTGACACATAAAAACATCTCAACACACACACACACATATGTACAGCGAGTATTTATGATAGAAGATGCCTTTTCGCCTTCCTTGCGGCTCCCTGTGGAGAGAAAACACACAAACGCAGCTGAAGCGAAAGGAACAGGACCGCAGCCGGCACCAGGTGGCGAACGGAAAGGCAAACGAACACACACGCACACACACACTCGCACTAAATTATGCTCAGCTAAATGAGTAAGAGCGTGATGTTGGTAAACAGCCAGAGTTGCATTTGTACACACACAAACAATTATAAATATTTATACATAATTTTACGTAAAGGACATGCGAGCACTCGTGCTGCTGCCGCGCTCCTTTCGATTTTGTTGATGTTGTCTTGTTGGACGCGTAAATTCCGTAGTCAATACGTAATAGCCACGCGCTGCCAACACACGGCAAATGAGCGTGGCACAATTTGAATGTGCTGTGCTTGGGTGTGTGGTGAGAGCGAGCGCGCGCGCGGTTTTTGCGCAATAATAAGGATAACAACAAACACAGGGTGAATTTATTGCTGCTTTTGTGCTTTTTTCATGCCATAAACGTTGTGTGTGTATAACAGTGAGTGCCATAGCAAGAGCTGGCTACGTTAAGCCACACATTTTGCCAGTTTTCATTTCGTTGCAGTACCTTTTCGGTGTGTGTCCTGTGCGGTGGCTGTGTCGGGCGGCAGCAGCTGCATAATGTGAAATACTTACTTGAAAATTATGCTGAAAATTTTGCAAAGAAAAAAAGCTGGAGCAGAATGTGATACAAAAGCATTGCTTAAATACAAAAATTGAGTGCTTCAATTGCAACACAAGCTGGCAAGGATAACGCCAAAGGTGTTATATTAACTACGTAGAAAAGTGTTAAGCGTTTTGTGGTATTTAAGCGTTCAGGCTGCGACGCCAGGCCTCTGACAAACGCGTTGTCTGTCTGTGTGGTGATAAATCAATAGCAAGGCCAAGTATGTGACTTAGAAGGCGATTATCCTTGCTGCTAAGCTGCCAAATTGGCAAATAGCTGCAATGCTGCAGACGACGTAAATATTTGCGAAAATCTCAAGCAAAAAGCATGAAATGTGTCGAAATTTTCGCTAAAAATTGCAGCTGTGTGAAATGAAATTTTAGTGTACATTTATTTGCCGTTTTGTGGCCGGGGCGTAGCCACCTGCTGAGCGAGCGCCCGCTTACAAGCAGCATTACTACGCATCATACTTATATAGCAGCTATGTATATGTAGATATGTATGTATGTACATATATGTGAAAGAAAATTGTTTTTGTGCGTTTTTGTGTAATATTCTATTTTAATTGCCTTTCACAATTCAAATAAAGTCGAAAATGTGCACAGCCGGCCGTTACTGAGGCGCGCAAGTGTTACGAAAATAGTCTGTGTGGCCTTCCACAACAGGATATGTGTGGCTAATTAGTGTTCTTCAGTAGCGTAGACTATTTACCAAGTCGCCTTGCGGTGGTAGTTTGCTCTGCTGTGTGCGCTAAAAATAGTAAAATGCATTAAAGAAGTGGAAAGTGGCAAAAAACGCCCGTGTTGTGTGTCAAATATATTGAGTTGTGTGGGTGAAAGGATTTGGAAGGCTAAAATAATCAAATCGAAAACGGAAACATAAATAAATATAAATGAAATAAATAAAAAATGAAAAAAAAAAATTAAGATAAAGTAAAAAATAAAGATTAAAAAAAATAAAATAAATAAAAAAAATAAAATAAAATAAATGGAAAATAATAGTATATATTAAAATTCTCAAAAAATAAAAAAAACTGCACTATGTGATATAGAAAAATTGTTAAAATCTCAAAATTGTGTTTTCTCCGCTTTGCTTCCGAAAATCTACTTATAAGAATCTCGAAAATGTTTTTTTTCGCTTTGCTTCTCTTCCTCTTCTTATAATTCTCTTTGTTATTAGTTAACATTTTTTCTTGAAAAATAATCTTTTTGTACTTTCAAAATGCCTGGTACTCCTAACCAATGCTGCCCACTTTATATACCTGAAAATAAATAGCTGTTAAAGTTGAGGCATTTCAGCAGTAAATTTTAATAATTTCGACTGGTTTTTGGATCGTGTATGTTTCCTCGATAAAATGGTAAATCTTACTGAAAAAAATGTCAAAAGAGCGGCCAAAAATATACTGTCGTTTTCTATCACTATCGGCCTACTTTTACAGGGTCTCTATTGAAAAATCCGTTAATATACCTGAAAATAGCTCTTAAAGTTGAGACCACTGATTCCGAATTTCGGTAGCAAATTTTAATAATTTCGCCTCGTTGTTGGATCGTGTATTTTTCCATGATGAAATGGTAAATGTTACTGAAAAAAATGTCAAAAGAGTGGGAAAAATATGGCGTCGTTTGATGTCCCTATAGGTCTACTTTTGTAGCATCCCTATTGAAAAGTCCGTTCTATGGTATTAGAGCGCCTAGTTATTTTTCAATACATTTTTCCCCAAAAATGACCTCCTGGGCCACTATTACCAACCCACTAATTTGATCTTGCACTCTGTCTAGCAAGTTTCTAGCATCTCTTCCGAACTTAGTTTGTAATAATGGCGCCTAAAATTATCATAATTCTCGAGATATGCTAATATAGTTCCTGGATATATTGAGTTCGATCCATTCCTAGATCCTTTTTATGTACTTCTGTCATCGCAAAGACATTTTTAAACTATTCATATAGATTCATATTTTCTTTTAGTTGAAAAATACTGCTTTTCTTCTTAAAGTACTTTGAGTAAATATTAAGCCTTGTTTTAAAACCAAGCTCTCTTCTCCTCATTTCAAACTGAACTTGACTTAAATAAATAGAAAATAAATGTTACCTTGACTTAGCAGTGCTCTGATATAAAAATAATCTACCTTTTAATCAGTTACGAGAACGCGTGCCTTTTGATTTCAAGAAAGGAACAGCACCTAGATCTGTATTTATACTTGTATAGCCAGTATTATGGGAGAATTCTAAGTTTCTTAATGATTACTTGTAATGATTACTTATAACGATTACTTGTAATGATTACTTATAAGGATCTAACGATTATTTTCTAAAAGCAGTGAGTAAATATAATAAAGATATCAGTATATAACCTCAAAAAGTGTAAAGTAAAGACAACTAAAAAGTGAACCACCAAAAATCACGAAAAGAGTATTATTAACCATCCGTCCTGAATGAAATGTCAAGGGTCATGCGCTACGACACCAATAAGGCCTTAGAGCGCAAAAGAGCAGTAAGCGAACGTATAACAGAAAGTAAAGAGCGTAAAAACTCGGAAATATGAAAGGAGCAAGCAAGTGAAGAGACGAACGCGCGTAAAAACAAAACACAGTGAAGCAACAATTGTGCGGAAAACAAGGAAGAAAACTAAACGAGTAAATTGATAGAACAAATTGAAGCAAAGAAAACTGTAACACATAGTAATAAAGAGAGCAGGAAGTGAGCGCAAGGACTTTTGATTGTTTGCAAGACAAAACAATAAACAAAATAACTAATATTTAAAACAACAAAACAAGCTCTTACGCATACTATTTGCATACAGTGTATATATATACTGCGCGCGAAAACATAATACAACACAAACGAGCACACCACTCGCCAGCATATTAATAACACCAGCACTCTTTCACACAACACCAACGCCGTCTATCACCCACAAGTGTGCGTATAATCATTCAGCCTGGGTTTCGTTAAACGTAAAAGTTCCTCTGCGGAGAGTATCGCCTTTGCGTCGGTCGGTGAGTGCAACTACGGTGGGGCTGAAGGTGCTGCGGCTGCTGGTCCCTCGACATCGGCGTCGTGCTACGGTACGGGCCGGCGGAAAAGCAGCGCCAGCGTTGCCGAGGAGGAGGCAACACGCCGTCAGAATCGTATACGCGAACGTGAGCGACAGGCGGAGGCGCGGCGTCGTCGACGCGACACAATGTCCTTTCGCAATGTGTATCGTGCGCTGCGTATGCGTTTAAGCAGTAAGCGAATTCTACTCTTTTTTGACACATTCTAGTCACATACAATGTAAATTTTTTGTCTGTTGTAATTTTGAATGGTATCCTTAGCGTTAGCCCAACTTGGGTTGTGTTGTTTGTATTTATTGTATCAAGTTTCGTGTCGGATTGTTTTGGTTGGATTTGGTTTGAAGTTTTAGATTTTCGTGTCGGATTTATTTTTTTTTATTTGTGCTTTGGTTAAATTTTATTTTATATTTTTTCCATAATCTTAAGAGCTTATTGCTGCAAAAGCGTGTTGGAAGAGGTTAAGATTGAAAGTACTCAAAACTTCTTTATCTCGTCTCGTCAGTCTCGTCAGATCAGTGTTAAAATATTGAGGTTCTCACACGTTAAGACTTTCAGGTAAAGTAGCGGGAATAGTGTGGTAGGTTCAAGCCACTTTGTCGAAAGTTAATGTCAGCGTACTCTGACCATTTATCTGGCTTCGTAAAGATCTGTATTTAGTGGTCTTAGTGCGATCCCTCGGCATTTTGGTGGATCAGACTTCTAACCTAACCTTACTTAAGAGGCGATTGTTATGATCCTACGAAAATATTAATCAGCTCCGACGAGTGCTTATAAAATCTGGAGTTTCTAGCTGATGTTATCATGTTATTTTGAAAAACCGTAGTGCCTCCGGATTTAAATGAGGTCTGAAGGTCTATTGTACTCCTCTATAACATATATGCACAAAGGCCAGGAAATATAATCAGTTCGAAGAACTTGCTGGTTGCTATTGAGGTGATGTGATCTCTATCCACACATACGGATCCAAGGGTCTTGAGCCTGCGCCTAGAAATTGCTCTGCAGTCTAGAATCAGATAATCAAAAGCTGGTCCGGAAAGCTGCCAGCGCGATTTCTAAGCATTGAAGGCGTCACGGAAAGCATTTTCCGGAATAGCCTTGAGAGCCGCGGTACATGTTCCTTGGATCCCCTTTGTCACTGAAAATGTTTGCCTTTCATCGGCTTTTTCAGGCAAGGGAACAAAAAAGTCCGAGCGGTCACATCTGGGCTGGAGGGCGGCTGCGGAAGCATTGGGATGCCGGGCTTGGTTAGGTAGCTGTTCACAAGAAAGGCGGTGTGAGTCGGGGCGTTGTCGTGGTGCAACTTCCAATCAGCTGCGATGACTTTTCGGACCCGATTGACCCTTCGTTTGAGTCTCTTGAAGACTTCCATGTAAAACATGGCGTTAATGGTTTGTCTACGAGGAACAAATTCATGTCAAAAAAGACAATGAGCATCGTTTTCACTATGGATTTCCTCATTCTTCCGATCCTCACCAGCGACCTCTTCCCGGCCGAAAAGACCTGGTGCCACCGAAACACACCACTTCTTGCTAAAGTAACATCTGGGTAAGCATGCTTCAACATATCAAACGTCTCTGTCGCAGATTTACCGAGTTTCATACTGTTCATTTGTTCTAACGAACGCTACATTTTCAGTTTGCACTACTCACAAAAACATGTCACACGACCAGCCGTCCTATTACTTTCCGGACAAACCCTGAAAAAATGGTGTTTAAAGAGTCCACGTCGTTCTTTGCTTATATTTTGTAGCTTATTCGAACTCGGGATTATTCGCTATATGTCGCTAACTATTATTACCGAATCTTTGTCTTAAGAAAATGAGGTTAAAGCGCGTCGAATATGGTTTTAGTTATCCTATACTTCAAACTCGATTAGTTGTGTCTTTAATTCCCATTCTGTTTCAATAAAGGAGTAGCTGGTTTGTCGAAAGTTGGAAAATTTAGTAGCATGGCTTGGGTTGATCCATATTCTTCTCTAATCTATCTTCTTCTAGAAGGCATCTTAGCTGGAGATTGGAATAGACTTGGCAGCACAAAGAGTCTAAAGTAGTCTTAAGTGTGCCTGCTTGAGGTCAGACGTTCCTGTGAGCTCTCTTTTCAACTAATCAACCAACCTTAGTTGCTGGATTTAAACCGCATAAGGGTATAATTTAAATTCTTCAAAACGGAGTTTGAAATATAAATCCTTTTATTTTAACCCTTTCATAATGACGAGTTTGCGTTTTCCCCACACAGTTACCACAAATTGCATTTCCATTCGCTGAAGGCGATTTTCGTCCATCTGCGATAGCACGAATTTTAATCAGAAAGAGTAATAAATTGGAAGAATAGTAAAAACGGTATTTTTAAATCCCGCAAAAAAGATGTTAAAAGGTCATTATAAGCATAACCGCCAACGCTGCAAGGCAAGCCTTTAATGGACTTCCTGCGGACAAACGCTATGAAGGACATGCGATGAATAACTAGAACTACAGCTAACTGTAATTTGTACTATTCTTAAACACGAAATGAATGGGCAATGACGATGATAAGTGCACAAAAGCTCATAATGTTTTGTTGTTGTAAAGTTAATGCAACACAGAATGCTTGAAGTGCGCGGGGGAGCAAGATAGCAAAGTGGTGGATGAGCAGGCAGAGCACTCACTCAACGCTGGAGGTTATGTCAGACAGTTGGGAAATTTTGTGGTTTTGGATTTGTATGCTCAATGCATGACTTTTGGTTATATTTTATGTTAGCCATAAATTTAAGTTACGGATGATGGCTGAATAAAAATAAAATAAATTGTTATAAATAAATTGTTAATCCAGTGGCAAACTCACACACTTTAAATGCTTTCTACTTCTTAAATGTACAGCTGGTTGCAGTAAAATCAGCATATAGTTAAGATAAACTTGTCTAAATGTGCGAGAAACTGAAATTTATTCTGTGTTAATCACATAACCTCAAAATTTCCACTTCAATACATTACAAGTTCATTGTAAATGTGAGTTTACATTGGCAAATCCATGAAAATATTAAACTGCTGCGGTTTGTTGCTTGTATAAATTTAGTTGAGATTTTAATAAACACATTTGGTTACATTTGTATATATATATGTATGTACATGCTTTGGTTGCATGTACATATAATTTCCAATCATAAATCTTGTCGAGCAATAAAACACTTTGAAAAATATACAACTGCTGTGTATAAATTTTGTTTAGTTGGCATTGTGTGTTCATAATAAATACATATGTCTAGTAAAAGTTCATAAATTTCGCTTTTGTAGAACTGACCGGATTTCGGCACACAGCTTCTACCTGAGGGTCTGCCGTGGCAATGATTTTATTAGAAAAAAAATATATATACATATACATATGTATATTTACATTTACCCGGGGAATTTAATTACAATTTCCGGGTGTTTTTTTGTCAGAATGTTTTTGCATATGTTTGCCATTTTTTTTAGTTAATATTGGGTAGTCGAAAAAGTCTTTTCGTATTTTGTCGACAGATGCAGTTGCTGTCAAGTTTGATCAGAAACACGAAAAGACTTTTTCGACTACCCAATATTATAAGTAAAGGATGTAAATCTTATTAAAAATATGCCAGGTTCTTCTATATGTGAAACAAGATGAACGAGAAACAACCGCATTTTATACCGATTTATACCAGTACAACGATTACTCGCTTGTTAAAAAGGAAATATCCTGCCTATGATGCTCAAAAGTTTGAAAATTTGCTTTTTACAAATAAGTCTTATGTCACTGGTCAATTGAAAAGTCCCCAGCGTACCAAAGCAAAACATTTTTTTTTTTCTGTCGAAATTTTCTTTTTTTTATTCAACATGTCCATCAAGGGTGATACACTTCAACTTTTCAATACTTTATCTATATATAATTTGTATATATTTATATAATTTTTTTACTTTTGACACATATTGCTACAGGGTATAATAGTTTTGTTGTAGTATGATTTGTTCTTTACTTCAAAATATGCCTCAATTTCAACGATCACCTCTTCGTTCGATGGAAACTTTTTGTCAGCGAGCGTTCTTTTGAGATCTGAGAACGTGAAACAGTCGCTGTAGGCCAGATCTGGAGAATACGGTGGATGAGAAAACTATGCGAAGTCAATTCATGCATTTATAGCCAACGTTGTCCGCATTGTTTTAATGTTTTGATGAAACAGCACTTTATTTTACTTCAAATACCGCCGTTTTTCGGCGATCACGTACTTTAGACGGTCCAATAATGTTATATGATAGTCGCTGTTGGGGTTCCGTTCTTTTTCGAGGTATCCAATAAAAATTATTCAATGCTTTTCACATAAAGACGCCTTAACCTTGCCAGCCAACTGTTTTTTTTTGCATTTTTCCATGCTTTGTGGCCAATTTATTGTGTGCAGTCCACTCGGCTGACTGTTGACTGGAATTCAGAGTGAAATGATATAACCATATTTCATTAATTGTCACATATCGACGCAAAAACTCGACATTTTTTTTGCTTGAACATCTCTAAACACTGCTGCGACTCATCAACTCGTCGTTGCTCTTGGTCAAAAGTGAGCTCGCGCGGCACCCACTTTGCACAGAGCTTTCTCATACTCAAATATTCATTCAAAATTTATCTGATACGTTCCTGAGCTATCTTTAGAGTGCCAGCTATCTCGAACAACTTCACTTGACGGTCTTCCAAAATTATTTTTTGGACTTTTTTGCAGTTTCCGTCGGTAACAACCTCTTTTGGGCGTCCACTGCGTTTACCGTCTTCGGTGCTCTTTTCATCACGTCTAAATCTAGCATAATAATCCAGGATGATTGATTTTCCTGTGACAGTATCCGGAAACTTCTTATCAAGCCAAATGTTTGCTTCAACTCTATTTTTCCCCTTCAAAAAGCAATATTTTATCTACATTACAGTGTGATGCTTCTGGAGAAACTCTTATTCACCGACACATTTGATAATAACTTAGTCTCGCGCCTACCATTTTCTTTGAAGAATTATTATTTTTCAAGTCGTAAGTTTTGAAAAGCGATAAAAAATATATGTACTCTCTTTTTTGAAAGACATTAGCCGTATGAGCCATTCTAAATGTTTAAACTGGTCTAAAATGTGTAAAGAAAAGCTTGATAGCCTTGAAGATAGCGATTATATTACTTCAATACTCCAATATCATAAGAGTTCACATGATGATCTTGTAATATGAGTTTTGACACAACATCTTTAGTTTCCGGAACAACAACCGATTTTAAACGACCTTAACGAAATTCGTCTTGGTCATACCATCGATAAACGCTGGTCCTTGATGGAACTTCATCGCCAATGATTGGATTAAGTTTGTCGATGCATTGTTGCTGAGTTAATCGACGTCGAAAGTTGTAAAAAATAATCACGCGGAAATTTTTAGGATGTTATTCCATATTTTGGCCTAAATGAATATTTTAAGTTACTGTAACCAACACAAATAGCTTTTGTGGCTTTAATAGAGGCGTGAAAATCGGTAAAAAACTACTTTGCAGTGCAAACGTGTCATCCTTTGGCGGTCATTAGCGTTTAAATGGCTGACTCGTTTTACATAACCTGTCTAATTCATGTAGTCGTAGAGTTGCCAGTTAATTAGAGGCATAATTCGCCTAGATACTGGTACTGGGAGCGTGGCAATCGACCAAAAACGGATTCCTTGTGAAAACATGTCATCTTTGGCGGCCATTAGTGACTAGAAAGGTGACTTTAATAACGGAGTCTATCTAATTCAAGTAGCCGAAGAGGTGGAAGTTACTCAAAGGAATAATTAGTCTATATAGACGTGATAGGAGCTTTTCAATCGACCGAAAACCATTCATATTTTGGCCTAAATGAATATTTTAAGTTACTGTAAATAACATAAATAGCATTTTTAGCTTTATTAGAGGCGTTGCAACCGATACAAACCGCTTTGCAGTGCTCGCGTGTCATCCTTTGGTGGTCTTTAGCTCCTAAAATGCTGGCTCGTAGTGTTGTCAAATTTCGAAATATAAAAGGCAACCTACGTATTTGCCTCCCAATTAAAGGTAGTGGTCGCATAATATCTCCTAATCCTTTCTTGTTAGTTAAATTATTGTTTTTCAAATTATTATTATTCAAATTAGATTATGGCGGCTGTGATTTCCAGATTAAATTTATGTTCAAAATTGTTATAAAATTTATTAGAATAGCTGTTTTATATTTCCAAATCTTTTTTCCATGCAATCAATTATCTCTTTATATTATTATGTATTTTCATTAATTATAGTTATTTGCTTTAACAAATATTCTTATTTTCCTTCGCAGACGATGAGGACCTCACTTCAACAGCGGCTGCGGCCGATGATACGGACAGACGAATAATATTTTTGAATCGACCGCAAATACAGAAGTTTTGCAACAATCACATATCAACTGCGAAATATAGGTGAGTTTGAAAAGTATTAGAAAGTAGTATAAACTTTTAGAAGTAGAACAGCAAGTAATTAAAAAATTCAAAGGCAAAAAAAAAAATAATAAAAAATTAAAAAAAAAAATCTAAAAGCAACATTGATTGTCAAGTAGAACATTTGCTTCGAAAGTGGCGTATAGAAAGCGCCTGTAAGGAGTTATTCTGCCCACGCGGGTGCATCATTTTTCCGAGGGGTCACCGGAAATAGCGAGTTTAAAATATTTTTTTCCAAAAATTTCGGAATTTCTTTGTTTATAGTGTATGTTTGCAACAATAAAAAATTCGAATAAAATATTTAATTTTTTATATGTGAAAAAAAAATGTTGAAAAAGTCTGAAGAAACCAATGCAACCCCTTAATGACTTGTCAAATGAAGGAATAATTCTAAAAATAAATAATTTTGATAAGTTTACAAGAAAAGTGCGCTGATTAAATAGTGAAAATAGAACAAAAATAATAGCTTACATAACCTGCGTTTGCGTTGTTATGAGTTGAGTTGATATGACGCACCTAACTACTGGTTTTAAGTTCCATTGTCGATGACCTCAGCAACTACTTCCCATATTTTAAATAATTTATTAATAACCAGCAATGAACTTATTTGAACTCTTTGCGCATTTATTGATTTCGAGTATTTGCCGCTACGCATTATTGGTGCGACATGGCGTATGAGTAACTAAGAAACTTTTTTTAGCGCAAAATCACAGCAAAGCGTTGGCTTTGAATGTGTTTTAACAATAATATGTTATTAATAATATTATTTAATAAAATTTTTCAATACAATTATTTATCTGGTTATGCATCTATATATATTCTTATTAATTTTTTAATAACTTTTCTTCTCCTCCCTCTCTTTCTCTGCAGTTTTATAAGCTTTTTACCATCGTTCCTTTTTGAACAATTTAGACGATATTCAAATTGTTTTTTCCTATTAATTGCATTATTACAACAAATTCCTGATGTCTCACCGACGGGTCGCTACACAACGCTGGTACCGTTAATATTCATTTTATCTGTGAGCGGTATCAAAGAGATCGTCGAAGACATTGTGAGTAAATTTGATTGAAAAAAAAAATTGATTGAAATAAAAGTATCACAATTATTTTGTGTTGTTACTTTTGTTATTGTAAATGTAGAAACGTCATCGTGCGGATAATGAAATCAATCATCGTATGGTGGAGGTGTTACGCGATGGCGCTTGGACTTCGGTGCGATGGCGAGATATTGGTGTTGGCGATATTGTAAAAATACCCAATAATATATTCTTTCCCGCTGATATATTGTTGTTGTCGTCGAGGTGAGTGATTTATATTTAGAAATTAGGGATATTGTAAAGGCAGTCTAAACTTTAGGGAGTTTTTAGCTCTGTCGGGGTTAACTAGTCCTTCAGTTTTTGAGATATCGATCTGAAATTTTGTACGAATTATTTAGATCGGACGAATATAGACTATGGCTGCCATATAAACTGACCGACCAAAATCAGGTACTTGTACCAACAACTTTTGTATTTGACGAGTTGTCTTCACGAAATTTCGCAAGAATTATTGCCTAAAGTATTCTTATAATCTTGGAGAAAATTATTCAGATTGGACGAATATAGACTATAGCTGCCATATAAACTGACCGACCAAAATCAGGTACTTGCACGAACAACTTTTGTATTTGACGAATTGTCTTCACTAAATTTCGCACGAATTATTGCCTAAGGTATTCTTATAATCTTGGAGAAAATTATTCAGATCGGACGAATATAGACTATAGCTGCCATATGAACTGACCGACCAAAATCAGTTACTTGTATGAACAACTTTTATATTTGACGAGGTACCTTCACGAAATTTGGCACGAATTGTATTATAAGGCAATCATGTAATCCTCGAAGAAATGGTTCGGATTGGACCATTATAAGATATAGCTGCCATACAAAGTAACCGATCAATATCAGATAAAAAAATTTCTGTAACCTTTTATGCCATAAGAAATTCAATTGTGCAGGGTGTTGAAGCTTCAGTGTGATCGATTAACATTTTTGCTTTTTGTTAAACATTTCCACTTCTTTTCCGACATTTTTCATTTTCTTGTACTTACCAATATCTCATTTTTTAATTTTTCTTTTTTTATCACAGTGAACCGCAAGCGATGTGCTTCATCGAAACAGCAAATTTAGATGGTGAAACCAATCTAAAGATACGCCAGGGTGTGCCAGCGACTGCGAAATGCCTGGAAACTAAGGATCTGCTACAGCTGGACGGCACCGTGGAATGCGAGCTGCCAAATCGACATTTGTACGAATTCAATGGCGTACTCAAGGAGAACAATAAGCCGTAAGTTTTTACTAAAAATGTTCTCTACATAAATGCATAACTGTTTCTATTTCTTTTTCTCTCTCTCTTTCGCTTTGTAGCACCGTTGCTCTCGGCCCCGATCAGATATTGCAGCGTGGCGCCGTTTTGCGCAACACCGCTTGGATATTCGGCGTTGTCGTCTACACCGGACACGATACGAAACTTATGAAAAACTCTACCTCAGCGCCATTAAAACGCTCAACCGTCGACACTGTGACGAATACGCAAATATTGATGCTCTTCGTTATATTGGTCGTTTTATCGTTGACCAGTGCGATATTGAACTTTTTCTGGACGCGCGATTATGCGAAAATGTTTTGGTATTTGGGCATAAGTGGTGAGTATGGGAGATGGAGTTTTAAGATGTTTGGTTTGTTTAGAGCTCTCAAAATAGATTTAACTTTGAGAAATTATTCTGGAAGTAAGGAATGAGGTATCGAATTTCACTCTTTATGTGAAAAATTCTGATTCAATCTTCGGAACCACCGATCTCAAAAGGACTCTGGTGGGCGACGATGGTTCCAAGAACTTCTGATAATATTACTGTAAAGGTACATGAAAGATAATGTGGAAAGCGACGTGATTCGTGCCTGCCTGTAGGGGTTCATCTGCGGTTTATATGCATGGAATCTCATCATCTTATGATGAACGATTTGCTTCGAACTCGAGTATATATTTGGAATCTCGAGTTCTTCTGTAAAAATTGTGTGTATGTGGACGACCTTCTTCTTCTGGTTGTAGGTCTATCGCCGTCAGATTTAGGGCGGGAGGGAGAACAATTTTTAGAAATTCTAAGTAATTGGATTAAAGATTATGAGGATGATATATCGATGGTTCAAACGATTAAGCGCAAGCTGTCACCGAGTCAGGTAAAGAAGAGGTTTGAGTGTCTTTGCTGCGGAATGATTGGATTTCCGATGATGCCGTGGGGAGGGAGGGATTTCCGATCATGACGTGGAGCTTCTTTATAATAGGGTCAGTAGTAGCTGGCAAGACTTTTGGGTCAATTGCTCCAACGATCGGGTATCTTACGCGTAGACCCGGGACGTAAAACTTGTTGAGATTAACCCAGATTCAGATTTCGTCTGAGTCTGAGTTTTTTGCTTATTGGACAGGGCCTCTGAAGGCATTTCGCATTAGGCGCACCTCTCTGATGGGTCGCGGTTTTTGTTATTGTTGTAGCGGCTTTTCGAAGTAATTTCGAGGCATGGTGCCGGGTCGACAGTCTTTGGCCGGATAAAAATCCGGGTCCGTTCCGGTTACCTAACCCCACTATTATGGGAACGGTGATGTGGGGCGCAGATAGAAGATTGAATGCACGTAATTACAGAATGCTCGATGTTGTGGGACATTAGGGATCTCGAAGGTATAGGGATTAGCCAAACTGATGATTTGCTGAGATGGCGAAGGCGTTCAACGGAAGTTAAGGAAGTTAGTGAATGGGGTGTGCATATGGCGTTCAGACACCAGTCCAGAGCAGTATGGAAGCTCGACTGGTAGTAGTTTCGGCGACGGGGTCTGAACGGAGTCTCAATTGTGGTATCGTGGGCAGTAGCAGTCCTTAAAAAATTTTACAATTTAATTTATTTTTAAGAAAATCTTAACTTAATAAAATGTAACAAATAATTTTTATATTTTCAGAGGACATCAAAAGTAAAAACGTTGGCTATAATTTGTTGACATTCTTTATTCTCTACAATAATCTTATACCGATATCTTTACAAGTGACTTTGGAGTTAGTACGTTTTTTACAAGTAAGTGTCTGCACTTTAATATATAAATAAATATTTTTATTAGGTTAGGTTATGGTTCGAGGACTGATCCTCAATACGCGGATCGCACTTGGACTATATATTTTGAAAACCATAGAACTCTGCATTCGTTTTAAAAGGTTTACAATTGTTTCATAAACATTTTTTACGCTCTCTCATCTCAGGCCATCTTCATAAACTTCGATATACACATGTACTATGCGGAAACCGATACGCCGGCCATGGCGCGAACTTCGAATCTCAATGAGGAACTCGGCATGGTGAAGTATATATTCTCCGATAAGACCGGCACACTAACGCGCAATGTGATGGTCTTCAAAAAGTGTTCGGTGGCGCGTTATATGTATGAACCAGCAAATTCACCCGAGGATTCGACGATTGTGCAGGCAAGTCTTTCAATTCTTTCAAAATTCCAGTAATTTTATTTTAATAAATCAAAACTACAATCGCCACACACAGAATTTACTCGGCAATCACAACACGGCGCCCATCATCAAAGAATTCCTCACACTGCTCGCCGTTTGTCACACGGTCATACCGGAAAAATTCGATGACGGCTCCATTATCTATCACGCCGCCAGTCCCGATGAGCGCGCCATCATCGAGGGTGCGCGCATGTTCGGCTACATCTTCGAATCGCGCACACCACACTATGTGGAGATTAATGCGCTCGGCACCATCGAGCGCTATGAGATACTCAATGTGCTCGAATTCACTTCGACGCGCAAACGCATGTCCGTCATAGTGCGTGCGCCAACCGGTGAGATTAAACTCTATTGCAAGGGTGCCGATACAGTGATCTATGAGCGTCTCTCACCCGATGGTCAAATGTATCGTGATGCCACTTTGCATCATCTGGAAGAATTCGCTTCGGAGGGCTTACGTACCTTGTGCTGTGCCGTTTCGGTGATACCGGAGGATGTATATAACGAGTGGAAGGAGACGTATCACAAGGCGTCGACGGCGTTGCAGTATCGTGAGCGCAAAGTGGAGGATGCCTCCAATTTGATTGAGAACAATCTGATATTATTGGGTGCGACCGCAATTGAAGACAAACTGCAAGAGGGTGTGCCAGAGACGATAGCCTCACTGTTGGAGGCGGGCATTTATATTTGGGTGCTGACGGGCGATAAGCAGGAGACAGCGATCAATATCGGCTACTCGTGCAAACTCATCTCACACTCAATGGATATTATTATACTCAATGAGGGCAGTTTAGATGTAAGTTGTTGGTTGGGGTTGTTAAAAATTCTTGTCTGTAAAGATTACATATGTATTTTGTTTCCTCACAGGCCACACGTGATATTATCCACCGCCATGTGGACGAGCTGAAGAGCTCCGACATGAAAGAGTGCAATGTGGCGCTGGTAATTGATGGCCAGACATTGAAGTATGCTTTAAGCTGTGATCTGAAGCAGGAATTTTTAGAACTCTGCTTGGTGTGTCGTGTGGTGATCTGCTGTCGCGTTTCACCCATGCAAAAGGCGGAGGTAAGGCGGACAAATATTCAACTGCAATACATATTCTGCATATATTAATTCATATTCACACACCTCCCTTCCAGATCGTCGAATCCGTCACACAATCCACTGGCGCCGTGACACTGGCCATCGGTGATGGCGCCAACGATGTGGCCATGATACAGAAATCTCATGTCGGCGTTGGTATTTCGGGCGTTGAAGGGCTGCAGGCAGCTTGCGCTTCCGACTATTCGATCGCACAATTTCGTTACTTGAAACGTTTGTTGTTGGTGCATGGCGCCTGGAATTATAGTCGCATTACAAAATTGATCCTCTACAGTTTCTACAAGAATGTCTGCTTGTATGTGATTGAGCTGTGGTTTGCCATCTACTCGGGTTGGTCGGGCCAAATTCTCTTCGAGCGTTGGACGATCGGTTTATATAATGTTATGTTTACCGCTTTGCCGCCATTTGCATTGGGTCTCTTCGATAAAGTTTGTTCAGCCGAAACGATGCTGAAATATCCGCAATTGTATAAACCATCACAGGATGCGAAGCTGTTCAATGTCAAAGTGTTTTGGGTGTGGATATTCAATGCGCTTTCGCATTCGGTATCGCTGTTCTGGCTGCCGATGCTGATGACGACGATGTCCGTGTGGCCGGACGGCAAAACAAGTGATTACCTCTTTTTGGGCAATATCGTGTACACGGTAAGTGTTGCCAGGCATTTTTGATACTTTATAGTTTACTGTTTTCATTTTTTGGTTTTTATATTATTTTATATTTTTTATATAATTTTATATTTTTTTATATTATTTTTTATATAATTTTTCGTTGATAAATTCACCTAGACTTTGTATATATTTGTATTTTTCTCTCTTTCTCAGTATGTCGTCGTTACGGTTTGTTTAAAGGCCGGCCTTATCACCAACTCATGGACCTGGATGACACACGCCTCCATTTGGGGCTCAATTGCTATGTGGTTCGTATTTATGGTGATCTATAGCAACTTCTGGCCCACCATAATGTTGGCGCCCATCTTTTTGGGCATGGATCGTATGGTGTTTTCAACAGTCGTTTTCTGGCTAGGCCTCCTGCTCATACCCATAACGACGCTTTTGCCCGATATTCTATTCACAATGTAAGTTTGATTGTTTATTTTATTTGTTGTTGTAATTTTTTAATTAATTTTCTAATTTTTCTTGCAACAGCGTGCATAACACGGTATTCAAGTCACTCACAGAGGCCGTACGTGAGTCAGAGATACGGCGTTACGAT
Organism: Bactrocera zonata; assembly: GCA_037783105.1. NCBI lineage: Eukaryota > Metazoa > Arthropoda > Insecta > Diptera > Tephritidae > Bactrocera > Bactrocera zonata. Next base: position 25,090 of record JBAWJQ010001858.1, on the reverse strand, counting down.
CCGGAGAATGTGATACGAGAATCGAAAACATCGTAAGTAACGCTTAAAAATTTATTTTTTGAATTGAGTCATAAAATTGGTTGATATAAACCCCTTTTCTGGAAATGTTAAAGTGTGGCTTGTGAACCTTTGAATTTTTTGTTATTGTAAATACTAAAATTTTTTTTGTTGTAGCACAAAAAAAACAAATCTCAAAAGTTTTGTGGGTTTTCTTATTTTTTAAAATAGGTTATTTACGAGAAAATTATTAATTGCCAGCAGGGTTGCAAATAATGCATTGAAAAATAATTGACTTATTTAATATTTTAATTTGAATTTTTAATTTTTTTTATATTGTAATCCCAAATATGAGATTTAAAAAGTGTACATTTTAATTCCACAAAACGGATAAAAAATTAAATTAATTTAAAATAAATTTTTTGAATTAGAATTTTTTTAATTAATAATTAAAATAAAAATTAAAGTTAATTTAAAAATAATTTTTTTTACTTTTATTTTAAATTAATTTAAATTGAATTTTTTTAACAATATTTTTTGTAATTAAAAATTAAAAATTGTAATATAAAATGTTAATAATTTTTCTTTTAATTTTTAATTTAATTATTAATTTAAATTAGTTTAAAAATAAATTTTTTGAATTATGATTTTTTTGTAAATTATGAATTAAAATAAAAATAAAAATTGTAATATAAAACGTTAATAATTTTTTTTTAATTTAATTATTAATTTAAGTTAGTTTAAAAATAAATTTTTTGAATTATGATTTTTTTTAATTAATAATTAAAATAAAAATTAAAGATTTAAATTAATTTAAAAATAAAATTTTAATAGTTTTTTAATTTTTATTTTAAATTACTAATTAAAAAAATTATACGTCAAAAAATTGCATTTAAATTAATTAAAACATAATTTTTTGGAATTTTCATTTTTTTAATTAATTTAAATTACTTTTCTTGTAATATGATTTTTTTTAATTAATTTAAATAACATTTTTTGTTAATTATCAATTAAATTTTTTAATTAATAATTAAAATCAAAATTAAAAACGTACAATGTTAAATTAAAAAAAAAATTAATTTAAATTAATTTAAAAGTTTAAAAATAAAATTTTAATAATTGTTTTAATTATTAATTGAAAAAGGAAATATTTCCGGTTGTGGGATTAAAATTTACATTTTTTAATTAATTAATTATTAAAATTTTATGTTTTAATTAACAATTAAAAAATATTGAAAATTTGAATTAGTTTAAAAATAATATTTAAACATTTAATTAAGTAGTAAAAAATAAATCGTTTCAGGATATCATGTTTTTGCTTCTGCGTAATTATATTAAAATGAAAAATGAAAAAAAAATATTTAAAAAAAAGCATTAAAATTATTTATTTAAATTATCCCTTTATATGCTTTAAAATTAAATATAAATATATAGTACATATGTACATATGTTAGGGTGGTTCAAAAATCGTACAATAATTGTTCGACTGGTACTCTAAAATCCTCTTTTTTAACCCACCCTAATATATATACCGTCGATTTTTGTTATTACTCCTCAACCCTAACCTCACTCATAAGCCACACTTTACTTTCCTGCGGCATTTACCGTTTCAGTAAACTGTCGTACAGTGTTTTTTGCTTTTTGTTGGGTTCTCTCTGAAGCCTCACTAAAAATTTAATTTTGAATTGTTATGTATACTAGTTGACACTATTATATTTTACTAAAAAAAAAAATTCAATCAATATTGAAATATTAATATTTGACCAAGTAGTCGCAATAGTAGTGTCACCTTTTTCCATTACGCCAATATTTAAGGCGTAAATAGTTTTGAAAAACACGCAAGTTTTTCAATACAATTTTGAATTCGTTTTAAGCTCTTTTTTATTTTTCAAAAACAATTTCTGTAGGACTACAAATATTTAATTTTCGATAATTTTCCATCTCACCCCGCATTTAGTTTGTATAAATGTTCGTAGTAATAGTATTTTAAAATTCTGCAGAGTATTTATTTAATTTTCATGAACGTTCGTGTTTGGTTACAATATTTTTGTGATGTATTTTGTATGTGGTAGTTTTATCCATGAAAAAAAGAGAACGAAATCCCTAACGAAATTGTGTTTGTTGTATTTTTTGTGTATGACCCTTGCTTGTTGGTCTGGCATTTTTGGTTTGAAATCGTTACCTGCAGTTTGTTCTATAAGCTTATAAGCTTAGATTTGCGTATATGTACATATATTATTCGAAATTACTGTTATTGCACTTTTCTGAAATCTTCGCATTTGCACTGTTTCACACGCTTATGTTATTTTTTATATTTTTTGCTTCAAAAAGATTTTATTTTGCTTTTTTTGAATAATATGGGGTAAAAATTGAAAATATTTTTACTGGGACCGATTTTCTTGGGTAAAGGATCAAGTGAAATGCAAAAAAAAAAACTTAAAAATAAATAATACAAATATAATACACAATAGAGAATAATACAGAAATATAACAAAAAAAAAAAAAAAATAACCTTACATTATGTAAATTAAATAAAATCTAAGAAATTATTGATAAAAAGGGAAGGTGAATTTTTGAAACTAAAACTGAAAACTATAAAAATAGAGAATTAATTAAAATTAATATTTAAAACAGAAACTAAAAACTATATAAAATTGAGAATGTTCATATTTAGAACAGAAACAAAAACTAAAAACTACCAATATAGAAAAACTGAATATTGAAACCAGAAACTAAAACTATAAAAAGTAGGTAAACTATTTATAACTCAAGCTAAAAACAAAATAGAGAAACTTAATATTTACATTAGATACTAAAAACAGTAAAAAGTAGAAAAACTGAATATTTATAACTGAAACTAAAAACTATAAAAATAGAGAAAGTTCATACTCAAACAGAAACAGAAACTAAAAACTATGAAAATTGAAAAACAGAAACTAAAAGATAGGAAAACAGAAAAACTGATTATTTAAAACTGAAATTAAAAACTATAAATAAGAAATGTTGATATTCAAAACTGAAACTAAAAACTATAATTTAAAATTAACGGTATTTTTTACATATTTTTTTTATAATTGAACAGAAACAGAAATTAAAAACTAAAACTAAAAACTGTATAATTTCAAATTAACGGCATTTTTTTTTACATATTTTTTAAGTTATATAATAATAATAGAAATATAAATTTAACGCTTCTTAGAAATTTGAACACCATTCATTAATATATCAATATTATAATGTCAGCTAACCTCGATTTTAATGAGTGCTAAGGCCAACCATATCTGGTGTTAGCGACTAAATCATCTTAATTAAAAAGCTGAAATATTAAAAAGTCATTAACTCACAATATTGCCTTAACAAACACACACACACGTGTCATAAAAAACACATATATTTTACCCAAAATATTTATTAAAAATAGTTTATTATTAAGCTATTTCATGTAGTAAAAATTTAACAAAAACCAAAAGTTTCGTATGAGAGTTGTTGTGTATAAATCCTAGTCTCACAAAATTATGAGAATTATAGAAAAAACTAATTCGGCAGGAAACTTCGAAACGCCGTGCGTAAACGTGATGTTAAAAAGCTGCGAAAAAGCTTTCGCAAGCTCTTTGGAGTTGGCTTAAGGCTTGTAGGGTGCTACATTTGCTGGAAAACGCTAAGAATCACACCGCAAATAGTACGAGAAGCACGACTAAATGTCTGAAAATGTTACAAAAGCTTTTTTTTTTGTAATTTTAAGTATAAATAAACAGTTATTGTTGGTAATTGTATGTAATTAGTATCAATGTAGAGCTTATATTTTCTAAGAATGTATAGAGTATATGAAAAAAGTTGGTAAATGTAGATTTAGGATATAAATAAATAGTGGAAGATGATTTTCGAAGAATTTTATTGAAAAGAAATATTTTTATTAACACTTTTTTTTAAATTAAAAATTTAAATATTGTTTTTAATACAAATATTAATATTTATATTAAAACTTTACAAGCTAATTTTCTTTTTAATAAATTTTAAATATTTTTTAAATAGAATTATGTGTTTTGTATAGAAAAAAAAGTTTTAATAAAAAATTTTCAAATAAAAAAAGTATTTATTTAAAAAAAAAATTTTATAAATTTTTTTATAAATTTTTTTTTTGAATTTTTTAATAAAAACCACATATTTCTATTTAAAAAATATTTAAAATTTGTTAAAAAGAAATATAGCTTTTAATAGTTTTTTTTAATAAAAATATTATTTTAAATAAAAAAAAAATAATAAAAATTTTTTTTTAAATGTATATATGTATATTTTTTTAAATAAGTATTTTTGTTTTGTATTAAAGAAATATTTTTATTAAAAAAAAAAATACTTTGTAACCAAATTACCGATCGCAATATAGACTAATTAAGCTTATTACTACGCTACAATTTAAAACTTTATTAAAAATTAATTAAAATTATTTATTTTGCTATTAAAGAACTAGTTATCGAAGCATGTACTTTCCGAAACAAAGTCGTCTGGAATCGTTCCAACGTTTGCAAGTTCGTATATGATTCAAAAGTCCAACCAAAAAAAACCAAAGAAAGACAAATGTAACGAAATTACAGCAACGAATTAAGAAAAAAAGCATAGATAAAATTGAAAATCCATTGTTTGCGCCATTGAACGGTCCTTTGCTGAACTTTAATATCTCTTTTTTATACTTATTACTGCCCTTAAGCAAATTTTGTTTTTATTGCCTTTGTTACAGTTAGAAAATATTACTTACCAAATTGTTTTGTAAAATTTGCTATTTATTTATTTTTCATTTTATAATTTATTTAAGAAAAATGTATGATGTGCTTTTTTGAAAAAAAATCTCAAGTTGTTGTTTTAAAAAGAAAAAAGTGAACATTTTTCTAGTTTTGGAACAGTTTTTATTTTTGAAAATTATCTCTTTTAAATGTTGATTGTGGCAACGTCTCAGATAGTCCACCCGTTTAGTCGAATTTTCGATGACTCGTTCGAGTGTTTCGACTGGTAATAGGCGAATGACAAGCGTGATGTTTTGCTTCAAGGCTTGAATTGAAGTGGGATTGTCCGCTAGACCAAATAGAAGAAATTTGGACCCACAAACCACACCAAACCGTTTGTTTTTCTGCATGAAATGTGAACTCTTGAATCTCTTCAGTTTGCTCTTTCTCCCAAATGCGGCTATTTTGGTTGTTTACATACCTATTGGGTCAGAAATGGGCCTCATGGTTGAACAAAATTTGACTCGAAAACGTCGGATCTTCTTGGAAGTTTTCAAGAGCCCATAAAACGAAGCGATGTCGCTTGGGAAGGTCCATTGGTCGAATATTATCCAATAATGAATGTGAAGGGTATTATATTTTCGATGTAATTCAACATTAAATCTTGAGAAATTTTAAGTTATCAGATTTTAACGGGAAATAATAACAAAAAAATCAAAATTCTATAAGAAAACAGTTTTTTTAAAATACTTTTTAAAAAATTTTTATTTTAGCATATCATTTATGCACCTTTTTATTTACATTATTAAAACTTGTCTACAAAGTAAATTGGGTTTTAATAAAGTTTCAGCAAGGTTTTAGTTTTATGTATATTTACTTAAAATATTAAAATATTAATTCCATATAATTTATGTTATTTTTTTTTATCAAAGGAAAAAAATTTCAATAAAAAAAGTATTTAATTTATTTCTTAAAAGCAAATATTATACTTAATAGCTATTATTCATCTTATAGAGGAGAAAATTTATTATTAATATTTATTTATATATACTATTATTATATATACATTAACATAAATTTTATATTATTAATTTTTTGTAATATAATTTTTAAGAAAACTGTGCTTTTTAAACTTTATTGCTTTAAAATGAAAAAAAAAAAATCAAAAATAGAAAATATTTAATTTTTTTGTTAAAAATATGTTACTATAGCCATTTATTACCATTTAGATGAAAAAATCAAAAATAATTAATATTAATTTCGCATAATTTATGTAATTTTTTTATATTAATGTAGTTTTTTTAATAATGCTATTACATATTAATTTCATATAATGACGTGTGACGATAGTAATGATTATGCGGAAGGCATTTTCCATCCTCTCACCCGCAAAAAAAAAATATATGATTTTATAAGCAAACTAGAGGTGGGCGCGGGCCTGTATTTTGAGGCCCGGGCGCGCACGAAAACAAACTCTTTTTTGAGAGGCCCGGCCCGGCCGAACACGAAACTTTTTCACCATGGCCCGGGCCCGGCCCGGCCCGGCACGAAACTTACACATATAAGGAAATTTAAAAGACATGAAATTTATACATATGTATGTATATATATAAGTCCACATTTATTAAGGTATATTAAATATTGTTATGTATTAAAAAAAAAAACGAACTAAGTCATATTTTTATTTAAAAATAAAATTTTTTCTAAATTTGTGCTTTTTAGCCTAGTGCGTTTTTCATTTAAAACATGGCCCGATGTTGAAAAAAGCCTTTCGCTCGTAGACGAACTGGCTGGAATAGCCAGAATGGTCCGAGCTAATTTGGGAAGGTATTTTAAGTCCCTGGCATTTTTCCAGAATTCTAAAATATGTGTGCCATGAGCTACTGGAGTGGCCAAGTATTTATCAAGCTCTATGTCGATAGCGTTTTTCTCAACTTTTCGTTTTTTTACATAACTTAAGTCTGAAAATTCAGCAAACATTCCATTTTCGGAATTATTTGGGCTTATTTTATTAGTTATGTCATCAAAGCTACTATTTTCATGATCTCCTATAAATTCGGAGAGCATTGCTTTTACCGTAGCTAACACATTTTCTCTTTTTTCCTCTGAGAGGAAATTCATCTCTTTATAAGGAGGGTTCAAGAAAAGCCCAACCAAATGAGCGATTGCCGGAAGAAACCTGACTTCTAATGCGCTTAGGGTCATTGTTTTAAACTCAGTTATTATTTGGGAATCAAGTGTGCTAGTTCTGCAAAGTTTACATAATTTTTCAGACCACAATGCAAATATTTGCATTGTTGGTTCCTTGTCAGAGCTAAGTGCTTCAGAGCAGTCCTTAAAAGGTTTTAAGAAGCATAAAATGTTTTCAAGTAATGAAAAATCTAAATTACTAATTCGTTGTAGCTCATCCTTTTTAAGTAAAAGAGTTTTTATTTCCTCTTTTACATCAAATATACTCAAAAGCATAAAAAATGTAGAGTTCCAGCGTGTTTTAACTTGCTGTTTCAGCGTTTTTGAGAGCTTACTGTTAAGCTGAGAATGTTTAAAATATTTGACTAATGATTTGCAGCAATCTATTAAAGCCTTCACTTCCGCAAGAGGATTTTTCTCAATGACGTCATCCATGACAAGGTTCAGATTATGACAAGCACAAGATAGGCGCTTGAAACTTTTAAATGCCGCAACGACATTTGCACCATTGTCCGTAACGAACACAGCTCGATCCATAGTTTCAAGAGTGTTGAAATCCTGCAAAATGTCTTGAACATTTTTGAGAATATTTTCTCCAGTTTTCTTCTCGTCCAAGAACTCCCTGATGCCTGTAAAAGATACATAAGTAAGTTAAATGATTCATAAACATTAATAAATAAATATGTAAATATGTATGTATGAACATGTACATTATATGTAATCGTACACACAAATATATTATAAAAATTGATTTATATTAGTACCTAAAAGAGCGACGTTTAGTTGAAAGCTATCATCCACATAGTGAGCAGTCAGCGATATAAAATTTCGCTGCGTGTAGTCGTCACTCCACATGTCGGTCGTGTATGCCAGTTGTTGGTCTTTCAAACTTAAGATAAGTTGAGTCTTCAACGTTTCGTACTCTTTCTCCATGATGGTAGTGCTTAACACTTTACGGGATATAACCAAATCATCGAAAGACTGACTTCCAAATTCTGCTCCTATGTTGAGAAGCGCTTGGCTATATTCACGGAAGCCGCTACCTACCAATTCACAAAAAAGAGTCAATCAATGAATGCAATGGGAATAGAACTTACCTTCGGTAATATTGAAAGGGTGCAAGTCTTTTACAACTAAGGCTAGCTGCTTTCGAGCAAACGAATCCCGAAATCGCGTCGAAACAACTTTTTTGGCAAACATGCCCAATTTGGGCTGTGACTTAAGCGCATCTTGTTGAGACATGCACTTATGGCGACTGAGGGTGCCCGTGCCTTGTTTTGAATTATACACCAGCACATGCTTACAGCTCCGGCAGCACACAAAATCGACATTATTGCCATTATAATTAACGCAATCGAACAGCTTCCACACGTCACTCCTGCCCTTTTCATTTTGTATTAGCTTTACACATTCACTTTTTTATTCACAGCGTCCTGAATGGTTTGTCGCGACATATTTTATACATATTTCAAAGTTTATCAATTTCACAATAGGACGCCAATTTTGAATTAGTGGTGTGCAAACAAGTAAAATATTGTATAACCAAATCGATAGTAGTATCGATAACGGGGCATCTCGACAGGATAGAATTTATAGAATACTAGCTGACAAACGAATTGCTATTACCATTGCCAAATCTGTATGTGGGCATTCGTCGGTATATATACGTAAATGAGAGGTAGGTAGCTTAAATCTTTTATGTGGAAAATAAAAAAAGGATTAAGATCCTTTTTTTACAAATGTACTTCTGGGAAAAAGAAGAATTCATATTTTTGGACTATTATATAATAATTGCGGCATAAATTTTATATACCAATTGAAATAATGATTTATGCTTGTATAAGTTTATTACATAAATTTAAGACTTCGCTCATTCCCAACCCAATTTGCATAATTTTTTCTGTAAATTAACAATATTAAACTAAATATTAATTTTTTGAAAAAATGTTATTTTGAACATGTACTTTATTTTTATAATATAACACAACCGTCTAAATACTCGCTCTTCTAAATTTCATATTGCCAAATTGAAAATGCCGTTGGCATATGTGCAAATGGGATATGTTGAAATGAAAACTGCGCAGTCAAACTGCTGAAGCTTACTATACATGGCAAACTAGATAGTATTCTATATCTAGTAAGCTATGAGCAATGTGGAGTCTCCACAGCTATGTGCCCGGCAATGCAGCTAGTATTCTATAAATTCTATCGTGTCGAGATGAACCTTAAGCAAATAAAATGCGATAAATGGCGGTTCTAATTCGAGAATAAAAAAAAATAACGCGATCAAATCAAAATTGTTTTCAGGGCTATTTCGGGCTTTTACGGGCCTATTTCGGGTTTTTACGGGCCGGGCCTTTTTGCTAAGGCCCGGGCCCGCACGAAGCCCGCACGAATTTTAATTTTAGGGCCCGGGCCCGCTCCGGGCCTGTGTAAGCCCGCGGACCACGAAAAAAAGCCCGGCCCGTACCCACCTCTAAAGCAAACACTTTGTTTAGTCTAAAAACTTTATTGCCGAAAATGTAAAAAATTTAACAAATTAAAATAAAAATTTAAATAATAAAAAAAAATGTTTAATAATTGTAATAAAAAAATTTTAATAATTATAAAAAAAAATCTCTTTAATTTTTTTTCTTAAAAAAATATTACAATAGCTATTAGTCACCTTTTAGAGGCAAAAATTAATTAATATAATTTATTTATACACAGCATTTACCAAAAATAATATTAATTTCATGTTATTTATTATTTCCAACTATTGTTTTCAATGAGTAATATTATATTTATCCTTATAAACTATTTGCTATGGAAATATTAATTTCGCATAATTCAATTTTTGAAAACAAAGTCTCTATCTACTTAGTAAACTTTTTTGCATTACGCGTAAAAAATTAGCTGTAAAAATTGAAACAATATTTTTAAAACTAAAAAAATAATAATTAAAAAAATTATATTACAAGTTAATAATTAAAAAAATATTTTCAAATTAATATTTAAAAATAGAAAAAAAAAATAAAAAAAAAATTGTATGCAAACAAAAATTTTTTAAAAATTAAAAAAAAATTATACTGAAATATTAAAAAAAATATTTTTAATTATTATACATAATATTATATAAATATATATTTAAATAAAAAATATATAATTTTTTTTTAATTATTATTTTAAAAATATGTGTTTAATTATTTCAATAAAATTTTTAATTTTTTTTTATTTCTTAAATTTTTTTTAAGTTTTAAAAATATTTTTTTTTTTTTAATTTTTGAACAAATTTTTGTATAATGTTTTTTTTTTAGATTTTTTTCATAAAAAAAAAAAATATTACAATAGCAAACAGCTTTTAGCTTATTTAATAATATTTATATTAATATGTTTAAGTTTAAGTTTTAAGTTGTGAACATTTTTCTGAAAAAAGAAGCTGTGAGCAGTTTAGCAGTTCCAGAGCAACTTACTTTGTAGCCATTTTTATTTTTCTAAAAATATATATAAAATCAATTATTATATTTATAAATGAAAGAAAAATACAAACAAAATTTTGTTAAGAACTACTAACTTTAGTGTTAAAGAATTATAGCAAAAAAAATATCTTAAATATATATGAGCCTCACTATAAAATTTGGTGTTAGTTGAGAAAACGTAGTCAATGTTTGTATGCATTAATTTCACGAAATAAATGTAAATATGATTTTTGTAAACTAAATTAACTAACTAAAAAGAAATACTATATACTGCCTTGACATGTGACCCTATCTGACAAACTACTGCCTGCTCCCCTTTCAATTAGTGTAAATATGATATCCGGTTATTAGCTTACATAGCAGTATTATATATGTAAGCAGTATATACATACATACAAATGTACTATATGTATATGAAAATTGTTGTAAATTTATTTGTCATTCACATTTTTCTTTTCTTTTATTTCCCCACTTTTGTGCGCTTCTCCCCCGCAACGCGTTTGTTTCTGTGTGTGTGTGTGTTCAACACGTTCACGTTTCACGAAATGCTAACACAAAACAAAAAATAAATAAATTTAAATTTTGAATAAAAAATCGTTGGCAAAATTTTGTATAAATAACAACAACAACAAATGATTAATAACAAAAATAAAATCAAAATAAAAAACCTGCAACGGCAAACCATTATATCACATAACGCTATAGCTTGGCGGTCACCGGCACCTCCTGGCGGCGCATAACCTCCGTCGAGGCATTTCGGCGCCGTCCAAATCATGAAATGACACAAGCACAGCAACAACAACAAACTGCTGAACAGTTGCAGGTGCATAACTATCAAAATAAGAATGGCAATGCCAACAACAAAGCGACGACGAATCGTAGCTCCATAATAACCGTGGAAAACTTGGAAGCCGACGATGAGCAGCAATGGAAGCGCGGCGATGCACCGTTATCCGCAACGACGACAATGACAACACTGCACATTTAAGGCCGCGAATATCTGAAGGTTGTGGAAATAATGTTGAACAAGGGAAGCGGCGCAAACCAACAGTGAAACCAACAACGAACCAAATATATTAAGTCTTTAATATTTACAATTTTTTTTTTTATATTTTTGCTTTCTAAAATATTAAAACTTACTTACCAAATAGTCGAAAAAAAAACACAAAATGTTGCCAATATATCTGTAAATCTTGTTTAGCGTGTAATTTTCAATGTGTGTGATTAGCTAAATGTATACCAAATAGTTGTAGGTAATTATACCCGAAACATGTACGTGAAAGTTGTGTAGCATTGTAAATGTACTTAAAATATATATTTTACTGTTTGATATTGCTAACAAAAAGTAATAAAAAAATAATAATAAATAAAGGAAAAAAGAGCTGTAACTCAATAAGTTTTATTGAGTTTGATATTTAAACGAATATCACTAACAAATAAATAAAAATCAAAAATCGCAAATCACCTTATTAATATTTTAAAATAAACTTTTTTTTTTAAACACAAACACTAACAAACACATACATATGTACCTATAAAACAAAAAAAATTATTTCGAATTTGATAACTGATGGCTGTTGATTTTGTATACTGCGCTGGAAATAAGCAAAAAAACAAAAGGTCGCTTAAAAATCGTTTCTTTTTGGCTTACATTCAATTTGTTATATAAATATATCAACATTATATACAATAACAGTCAATTCATATAACATATTACTTAATATTAAATTCTTACACAACTACATTTTCAAACGTAATCAAAATACAGTTCTCTGAATAAATCTGCTCTGATGCCGTCCTAACACTAATAAACTAACGCAGATAATAAAAAAAAACTTATTAAATAAATACTAAATAAAACCAACAAATAAATTTCGCTGATAGCCTTAATTAATTTTTTATGAAAATTTGAAAAATTTGTATATTCATAGAAATCAATGCATATTTCAAACCAAAATCATCAGTTTTAAGCTGAAAACATTCAAAACAATTTTTTTTTTAATTTAGATTTGCGAAACTGTTCATAAATCTCCTAAGAGAAATCATAAAACTGCTTGTAATTTTTATTCCTATTTATGGTGTTCCATTTAAATAAATTATGAATTTAATTTCTATTTCTTGCTAATTCAAAAAAATAAAAATAAAATAAAATATAACCAAAAAAAGATAAAAGAAATCGGCTAAAAACTTCGGAATGAACATGGAAATAAATATTTTTTCTTGGTTCAAATTTTTGAATATTTTTGTATTGAAATTGTTTATAATTTAAAAAAAAAATATATATATATTTTTTGTAAATATCAGATTTCTGATAAATCGTAACAGCTGATAATATTTTAGTATTGAAATAGGTGATACGAGTAAATCTTTTAAGAAACAAAATATAAATCTTCTTGTAAAATAAAAAAATTATGTATGCCAATAGATATCATGTTATTAGTTTTATAAACTACTTTACTTTTACAGTTTGCATAGTTTTATTTTTTCTAAGCTCATATTTTTTCCTTACTTTTATAATTTTGAGATAACTTAATTTTATTTTTAATTATTAAATATTATTTTTTAATTTTTTTTTAATATTATAAATTTAAAATTTTTTTATAATATTTAAGCATTTTTTTTAAGAAAATTTAAATTTTAAATAAATTAAATTAAGAATTTTTTCATAAATTTTTTTTAATATATTGTTATAAATTTGTTCGAAACAAAATATCATATCTTTAATTGTTTATGTAATTTTTAAGTTTTCTAGCATCAACTAAAAAATTTTCTTTTCACAAAACTTTTAAATATATTTTCATAGTTTTTTTGGAAATAAAATTATATAGTTATATTATATTGTCTTTCATATTATATTTTTTTATATTATATATTTATACCCCGAACAGGGTATATTAAGTTTGTCACGATGTTTGTAATACCCAGAAAGAAGCGTCGGAGACCCTATAAAGTATATATATAAATGATCAGTATGTTGAGCTGAGTCGATTTAGCTATGTCCGTCTGTCCGTCTGTCTGTATATATACGATCTAGTCCCTCAGTTTTTAAGATATCCTTTTGAAATTTTGCAAACGTCATTTTCTCTTCAAGAAGCTGCTCATTTGTCGGAACGGCCGATATCGGACCACTATAACATATAGCTGCCATATAAACTGAACGATCGGAATCAAGTTCTCATATGGAAAACTTTCGCATTTGACAATGTATCTTCACCAAATTTGGTGTATATTATTTTTTAAGGCAACAATGTAATCTACGAAGAAATTGTTCAGATCGGTTAACTATAGCATATAGCTACCATACTCACTGAGCGATCGGAATCAAGTTCTTGTATGGACAACTTTCACATTTGACAAGATATATTCACGAAATTTGGTATAGATTATTTTGTAAGGCAACAATGTAATATCTAAAAAACTTGTTCAGAACGGGTTACTATAGCATATAGCTGCCATACAAACTGGACACATAGTTACTAACAGAAATGCACCTGTGAAGGGTATTTAGCTTCGGTGCAACCGAAGTTAACGTTTTTTCTTGTTTTTCGTTTATTCTTTTCACAAAACTTTTAGATATATTTTCATAGTTTTTAAGAAATAAAATTATATAGTTATATTGTATTTGTTTTTATATTATATTTTTTTATATATTATATTTTTTTTATATTATATTTTTTTTATTTAACTTTTTTTAGTTTTTTAAAATAATGCTGCTTTTAAAATACATATTTTTTTTAATTTTTTCGAATATTTTTAAGAATTATTAATTTTGAAACATTCTTTTTAATGTTAAAAAAAAATAATATTTTTTCATTTTTTATATAGTTTTTAAATATTTAATTTTATTATTTTTTATGTTTTTTGAAATAAATTATATAGTTTATATATTTTTTTGACTTTTTGGTTTGGAATTAAGATTTTGGTCCATAAAAATTTAAAATTGTTTTTTAAGTTTTTTTTAAATAATATAATAATTTTTTTTATTAGTTATATAGTTTTTAAATATTAATAATCCTATATTTTCATTCTTTTCTCTAAATTTACTTTTTTAAATATTTTATTTTTAAGTTTTTTAGAATTGAAAATTATTAATTTTTCCATTCATTAAAAAATTTTAAATTTTTTCGAAATAGAATATTAAAATGTTTTCTATATTTATATACTTAATCTTCATACTTTTTATTCTAACTTTTTGTATACAAGTTCATATTTACGGGTATTTCGTTTCATAATCGTGTTTTATAATTAATAATGAAAAGAAAAAAGCTCTTCTGAAAATTATTTTTAAATATTGTTATGTAAAAAAGTGCAAATCTCGAAGAAAATTTATGCCAATATTTTTTTTAACAAAATGAGATGTAAATATTTATGATATTTATGTTTTTAAAACAATGAAAACATGTTTCAGATATTGTTTGTGTTTTTACGTTGTAATACATAAACAAAACTGTTAGCAAATAACTTAAATTATAAATATATACATAAATTCTCAAACACACGCCATATATAGCTCAGTGCATTTTACACAAATATTCTCAAAAAAAAAAAGCAATCAAAAACTGTATACAATATATAAAATATAAAAAATGAAAAAAAAAAATATTATTAAATTAAAAACATAAAAATTAAAAAAAAATTTAAAAAATAAATAAATACGAATATATATTACATATTCTGTACTATCAACAAAATATCATTTTCAATATATACATACATACTTACCTGTTGATACAAAACAGTACTACATGCAAATACATATGTACATAGTTACTTACCCTTGTCGATACAAAGAAATAGTACATACATATATTATATACCAGTAGTTACCATCTAAACATAACTGTGATAGTTAAATATTATATTGTAGCAGGATTCATTACAAAAACAAATTAGCAATTTTTTATATGTTAGCAATACAAAAATATTGGGAATAATATTGCCGTTATGGCAGATTTACTTGATTGAAAAAAAAATATATATATATATATATGTATAAGCGTATAAATATTCAAATATTACAATATTAAAAAGTGCTCAATTTTCCAATGATATACAATTTATACAATAACAGTATATAAAATGTTTCGCAGTCTATTTTTTTTACTCTGCTAAGAATGTCTTTGGTTAAAACCTCGAAAAATGCGTTTAGAAAATGTAAAACTAATTGAAAAACCCAAAAAACTTGCAAATATGCTTACCTGTTTTCATTTTGTTTAAAAAAATGTAGTCATATATTTTATAATAAATATAATGTTATTAAAATTCGTTTTATTTTAATGTTTTATCTATGAAAATTTTGTTTTTGTAACTAATCGAACTTTTAAATATATAATAAGTTATAAGATGATGATAATGATTTTTATAGCAACATTTTTAAGTAACTTAAGTTGACTTAAGTTTGTCAAGGCAACTTCGGTTATTCTGCGCAATTTTTTCGAGACTCGAAGCTGTGTTTGGACTATTTTTTTTTTGTAGTTTCGAACTACAATAAATTAAAGTTTAAGAACTAACCATAATTGCTGCAGACATTTGAATACCTACCTTTGCTTAAGTCGACTTAAGCTGTTTTAATATATATTCTGTACTTTATTTTATTGATGTTTGCAAAAATGTAATTAAATGACTATACTTTAAAAGATATTAAATAATAACACATATATTCGTATAAGGTTATATTAGGGTGGATAAAAAAAATCAAATTTTGGTTTATGTATTTTTTACTATTTTTTTTTGTATATTTTCGTATGTATTTTTTTATGATTGATTTTTTATATAATTTTAATTTTTTAAATATTTGTTTTATTGTTTTTTTGTACTTTCTTAATATTCTTTTTATATATTTTCTATTTTTTTTTTAATTTTTGAAGTTTTATATATTTAAAATTTTTTTAATAACCTTTTATTTTTTTTATATTTTTCTTATTTATTTTTGAACTTTTTATGTATTTTTTTAACTTTTAATTTTTTTATATTTTTTATTTACTTTATATATATATTTTTTTTTCTTTTGATAAATTTTTATTTTTTTTAAATAAATTTTTATATATTTTAATGTTTCTTATTTTTTATTTTTTTCGTAATTTTTTTCATTCACGTTTGACTATGAATATCTTGTAAACGCTTAACTTAATCAAAAAATTATGTAGACCAATTATGTAGAGCAGTAAATTTCGTACAAAACTTTTTTTCAATTAAAAATGTTTTTTTTTTTTCAAAAACCAATAAAATTTCAACGAAAAATATTACCTTAAAATAATCAAACTTAAATCGTTAATATCTTTCAAACGGTGAAGTTCACGCAAAAATCGCAAAACCCCCAGTTTGTAGAGCATTCTATTTTCTATAAAAATTATGAAACGAGGTACTTTTTCAAGCAGCTAACTGAAAATAAGAAAAATTAGAAACCTGTAAACGTTCCACGATAGTCGGGTCTATGTAACCGGAACGATCCCGGATTTTTTATTTGCCCAAGCACTGTCGACTCGGCAGAATTCTGCCGCTATTACAACAACGACAAAAACCATCACAATTAAAGCTCATACTTGGAAAGATTTGCTTAGAGGTATCTAAGAACCTATTTTTCAGAATACCAAACGAAAAAATATTCGATTTTTGATCCACCCTAATATATATAACGTAGATGTATTACTAACTAAATATTGTAATATTAACACAAGGAAATATACAATAAAGTCAAAGGGTTGTGCAGAAAGGCAAAAATAATGAGAAGCTTTGTAAAAAAATAGTGTAGAATGTGTCTATATAAATGTTAGGTGTTAAAACAAATAAAATAAAAATATTAAATGTTTTACAAGAAGAAAAAATAAAAAAACTCATTAAATGTTTTATAAGAAAAAAATAAAAAATAAATCATTAAATGTGTTTAAGAATAAAAAATTAAAAAAAAAAATTATTAAATGTGTTTTAAGAAGAAAAACTAAAAAAATAAGTTTAAAATGAGAAAAAATTAAAAAAAAGTATTTTTTTGTTTTTTTTTTGTAAATTTTTTATTTATTTTTTAAAACAATTTTTTTATTGTTTTTAGGAAAATAATTTTTTTATTTTTTTATTGCTTTTTTTTATTGTTTTTTAGAACAATAATTTTTTATTTTTTTAAGAAGTAAAACAAAAAAGCTTATAAGAAGGAAAAATTAAAAAAAAAGATTTTTCAAGATTTTTATTTATTTTTAAAGAATTTTTTTTATTTTATTTTAAGAAAAAATATTATTTTTTAAAAAGAAAAGTTTAAAAAAAAATATTGTAAAAGAGAAAAATTAAAAAAAAATATATTTTTATTTTAGTATAATATTTTAATATTTTTTTAGAAACATATTTTAAGAAATTTTTTATTAAGAAAAAAATTTAAAAAATTAATAAAAGTTTATGAGAAAAAGATATCTAAAAAAATGTATTATATGTTTTTAAGAAGAAAAAAATTAACATATTTTTTTTGAGGTCTATAATTGCCTTAATTAATTATTAATTACTCTTTTTAAAGCATTCAAAAAATATGTAACCTAAAATAAATAAAACATTCATAAAGAAACTAAAAACGTATAACAGTTACTCAAGTTACTCGCAACGAAATTTAATCCTTAAATGAATAGCAAAAATATACCGTTTATACTGATACATAGTTATTATATAAATATACATAATTTTTTTATCATTGCGCAAATATTTCTACATGTACTTCGTCTATCTGTGGCAAAGTGTAAAATAGCATAAGTCGACTTACTTCCACGGTAGTTACAACTATTCGGACTATTATGCTCAAAAGATGCGTGAATCTACGCTGAATTATCTCTTCAATAAGAATAAACTCATTTAAAAAAATAATAAAATTGCGCTCATGGGGGATAGCGTGAGTTTCTATGTGAATATAATTAGAAATTGGAGGAAGTCGACTTACGGTACTTTAAAACATTACCAAATCGATTCATATATTATTTACATATATACATACATATTTACACGTACAGTTTTGTCTTCGATATTTGTTTCTCCATCATGTTTTCTTCGAACATTTTTAAATAAATTAAAAAATTTACAATTATACACACACATACATACATGCATATTGCATGAGCCATGCGAGCGGCCACTTGCATATTTACAATGCTTCTAATTAAAGGCAATCAATTCTAATCAAGTCTTCTCAGCTCATGTCAGCTGCATATACACCTACATACATACATACATATATACATATGTATATTACTAACTGTAAGTTTTACTCATAAAATATATACAAATGTTGTGTGCACTCGGCAAAATATACAAAAATAGCTTCCTACATTTACAAAGTTAGTAATTTATGTCATAGAGTTATGATTACATACATTAGATCTAGCTACGAGTACGACTTATTCCGCTTACTTATTACTATATACAAAGAAAAATTATATATTTTATACGAATCTATGCTTAAGCTGTCTCATGCAATACATTTTGTACTTTGAAAAAGTGTTAGTCGAAGTAAGAGGGTACAATAGAGCAAAGGTGCCATCCTCGTCTAGTTATCTTAGTCGAAGTTAATTAATGAGTTTTTCTAGTTTCAACTTGATTGTACTTAAAAAGCATTAATATACATAATTGTATTTTTTTATGAAAGTTATGCATATGTATGTGTTTACAGACAGACATGTATTATATAATGTATTTTTTCTAATTAAAACTAAGTTCTTAATTATTATATCGAAATGTGTACCTCACTTCTTTAGGAATTAACAATTTTTCTATGAGCATATGTATTTTATGTTTATATAATTATATACATAAATGTAATACTAATTACCTAAAATACTATTTAAGATTTATTAAATATGAATAAATTTGTTTCGCTATGGAATGTGTGAAAACAAATAGTACATGTGTGTGTATTTTTATAGAAAGGATAGAAAGGTTAAGGCAACAGGAGAAAAAATTTGTATTATAAAGTTTTATAAAATAATTAAAATTCATGTTTCAAAAGTATTAAAAATATAATTTTAAATGAAAAAAGATATACAAAATATCTAAAAAAATATAAAAAATATACAAAAATTACTAAAAATTTATTAAAAAAAAAATTAAAAATAAATAAATAAAAATAAAAAGTATAATTAATCAATTTTAAATAAAAAAAAAACATTACTGAAATTTAATAATGCGAAAATAAAAAATACTAAATAAAAAAAAAAAATTAAAAATTAAAAAAATAACAAATAGTTAGGAGTATACTTAAAAAAAATATGTATATTAATATGAATAAGGAAAAATAATTAAAAATTAAGCTTAAAATAAAGGTATATAATAAATTATTTTTAAATAAAAATGTACAAAATTATTGAAAATTAAAAAAAATAGTTGAACATAAAATTATTGAAGTTATGATAATAAATGAAGAAAAATCAGTAAAAAATAAAAAAATCTTAAATTAAAATAAAAACAATTAAAGTATATAAAAAAATAATTTTCAATGAAAAATTAAAAATGAAATTAAAAATTAAAAAATTAAATAAAAAAAAATTGAAATATAATTTTAAATGAGATTAAACAAAATAACTGAATAAAACTAAATAAAATAAATAGCTCAAATACGCTAAAAATTTTTTTGAAGTGCCAAAAGATATAAAAAAAATATAAAAAGTACGTAAACTTGAAAGAACACTGCATAAATAAAATAAAAAATAAAAGTATATAATAAAAAAATGTAAATGAAAATGTACAAATTCAGTGAAGGGTTAAAAAATTTTTAAAATGAATAAAAATAAAGTATAATTTTAAATAACAAAAAAAAAAAAAACATCTAATAAATTATTAAAAATAAAAAAAATTAAAAAAATATATAAAATCAACAAACAAACAATATAAAATTATAATTAAAAAAAAATGTGAAAAAAGTACAAAATCAGTGAAAGCTTTAAGTTATTATAAAATGGGCCAGTTTTACCCATGTGACCATAAATGAAATACGAAAAAAATTTCTACAAAAATAAAAATAAATTTTAATCAAAAAATTTTTCACTTATTTTTGGAGCATGAGAAACTGAAATTTAACAAGCAGCAGTCAAAAATTGTGTCGAACGGTGTCCTGCACGTCCCCGCAATATAGAAAATCGAATAACATTTATTTACATATTTTTATTTTTATTTTCATTTTTTTTTTTTACTTCAATGTTGCACTGTATACTTGTCTTGCAAATAATTAAAAAAAAAAAAATATTTTCAAAACTTTTTTTGACAGGAAAATTTTTTTAGTTATTATTTACTTTGCACTTCGAGCAAGCTCACAACTTGTTTCTTTATTTTGTCGCACAGTGTATGACACTAAATAAAGCGAACAAATCACAATAAAAGTTCTTACCTTTATTTATACTTCTATTGTTTTATTTACTTTGTATAGCTTATTATTATATTAAATATAAATATAAATTGTTTGTAATCTATTGCAATATTTTTGGCCGAAATTTTTCAAACCGTTCTATTAAATTTTAACCCAGTGTTTATTATAAAAAAAAGTACATTTAAGAACTGCTATAATTTTTATATGCGAAAATTGTTAAATTTTGTCTGTAAAAAGATTTAAAATTACCCACTGTAAATATTTCTAAGAGAAATGCAACAATCCAAATTTCTTATTGTAATTTGGTAAATTCTTTTTTATTTTATTTTAAATTTTTTTGCAATTAAAAATATTTTATAAAATTTTTTTCGATAAAAAATTTTTATTTAAAATATTTGTATAAAAGTTTAAACATTAAAAAAAAAAATTTAAAAATTTAATAAAATGTTTTCAATTAAATAAACCATATAAAAAAATAAAATAAATGTTTGAATATAATATATTTAAACAAAAATTGAAAAAAAATTTTTAAGATAAAAAAAATAATTTATTTGAAATATTTATATAATAGTTTAAACATTTAAAAAAAAATTTAAAAATTAAATAAAATGTTTTGAATTAAATAAACCATATAAAAAAAAATTTAAATATAATATATTTAAATAAAAATTGAAAAAAAGAGTTTTAAGATAAAAAATGATTTTTTTAAAATATTTATATAATAGTTTAAACGTTTAAAAAAAAAATTTTAATTAAATAAAATGTTTTGAATTAAATAAACTACTTAAAAAAAAATTAAATACATTTTTATATATAATATATTTAAATAAAATTTGAAAAAAAGAGTTTTACGATAAAAAATATTTTATTTAAAATTAATTTTATTTTAATTTTTTTAATATATATTTTATTTACAATTTTATTTATTTTTTTATATATTTTATTTAATTAAAAATATTTTTAACTTTAAAAAATACATTTTTTTAAACAATTTTTGTCGAACGTTAATTTTTCTTCAATTAAAATATCATGTTTTATGTAAAAAAATGTTTTTTATGGTTTTTTTTCTTTGCTGTTAATTTAATAGTTTCATCTCAAATGACAACATTTTTTTATAAAAAGTATATCACCTATTTTTAGATAATACTATGTAAGCATGCTTTGGTTTAAAAAATATCAAGAAAGTAATGTTTTGAAATGCTCTCTAAATGATTTGTCTTTGTCGATTTTTTACGTTTTTTGCATGCTTTACATTTATAATTTTTCTTGTTGTTGTTGCTATTGTTTATATTTTTAAAAAATATATTTTATGTTTTCAAATGTCCACCAACAAAAAAACAAATAACACTTAAATAACCAACACAAACAAAAAACCGTCGTTCTTCAAGTAAATTTTTTGTAAAAAAATTAGCGATAAAAATTTAATTAACATTTTTTATAATTAAGGTCAAAATTTTCAAAATAAAATGTAAATGCAAAAAAAAGTAATTAAATTTTATTAACCGTAAAAAATTTTATTATCAATTTTTTTATACAAAAGATTAATGCAAAATTTTTACTAAAATTTTTTATTTTTTTTTTTGTGCATTTAGTACAAAATGCAAACCAAAAAATTAAAATTAAATATTTTAACAAAATTTTTTTTAAAACTTTTAACAAAATATTTATAAAAACATGTTATGCAAAAATTTTAACTAAAATTAAATTTAGTATGAAATGCAATACAAAAAGCTAATCTGGAATTAAGTTTAAATGGTAAAGTTGTTTATAATTTAAAAACTAACTAAAACTTTTGATTAAAAAAAATTAATTGAAAATAAAATTGAAATATTTTTTTTTTGTTAAAATATATATTTTTTTTTAAATTGGTTAAATATAGTAATATACGCGTAATGAGTATCTTTTAAGTCAGAAAATTACCAAATTACAATTTCCAAACAGCAGTACAATAACAAAAACAATACTGATAATTACATTAAAATGATTTTCAACTATTTTGCGCATCATTGCAGCACAATGTATGCACTGGGATCAATAGTTCGGTGTAAGTAAATGACTCAAGTAAAGAAAGTAGCAAACTAGACACACAATTTTACAATTTCTAACACACACACTTCACTGCAACGGCGCCCATAACTCACAAATCACTCAATTACTTAAAAATAAATTCAAAAAACCGACTTGAGCACACAAAAACCACACAAGAACATATTGCGCGCAGACAAATACGCGAAAGAAGAGAAAATAAAACAAAAATCATCAAAAATTTAACATTTGACTATTGAGACGCACGGAAAATTACGCAAATTGTTCAATTTTCAAATTAACCGCAAGTGGAACGCACCGCCTTGACGCAGAAAAGGCGAAAATCACCGACTCACTTGACGGGCCGACCATGAATAGAGTGGCGCACAAGGGCAAATGCACGCGCTACTGATTGCCGGCAAGCGAGCGATTGAATGAGCGAGTGATTTGAATTTGAAAATGTCACTGGCGAAGTCAATTACGTGAAAGCGCAAACAAAACGCACCAACACAAGTGACAAGATAAGCGCACTCACACACATACACGCAAGCTATGCACAAAGCAGCCAAGCAAGCGGCTCTTGCGTGCGTCTGTGTGCGTGTGTACAGGACTCGTGTTGCCCTTTGCGGTGTCGAGATTGAAATCTGCATTTCCACATTCAAGCAATAATCGAGTGCACGGCAATCGCAGCAATTTATCGCACAGCCAATCACAGTGGACATATATCAATACACACACGCACAAGTATACATACATACACACATATGAATATATCCACATTCACAAGTGTGTGCACTGCTGACACAGAGGAATACCTCTCACCTTACATTTAGTCAACAATGAAATTTATCGGACTCACACACACACTCATACAAACATACATAGTCAGACCTTCCAGAACACACACCCACATACATACATACATACGTAGTATAGTACAGCTGCATTACTTACAATAAACAGTGTAATTTAAAAACAAATTAGCGCAGTTGGTTCTCTGGAGATTCAGTTTTCATACCTGCCTCGCGCTCTGTGTAGTTCAGAATGTAATTATAGTAATTTGCAGTTGTGCGTTGATAATCATTAGTCCATGAGGACTTTGTTTATGCGTTTCATATTACATACATATATATATTAGCGTTACATTCTTCATATTTTAGTTTGTAGCAACATTTGATGAACTTAGAGTAGATTAGTGAATATTCTTAGTGCAACAGTAATGCTAATGGAATATGGAGTATTTAGACACGTGGCATAATTATATTTGTATATGAAAAGCAATACCAAAGGGTCATAATTGCTTTGTATTTTCTGTTTAAGTTGCCACTGATGGCGTTTGCATAAATACTTATATAAATTTACAATCTTCGTCTGCCTATCTGTGAGGCGATGATTCGATATCCAACTACAAAATAGAGATAAGAAATGAATCATGCCAACCTCGACCGTATCGAAGCTGTAATACTCTTCATAGATGCATTTCTTATAGCTAAAAAGGGTATAAAAAAGCTGTTATCACAATTTTAATCGTTCAGTTGGTATGACAGCTATATGCTATAGTAGTCCGATCTGAACAATTTTTTCGGAGTATATGGCGATTCCTTTGAAAATAATTCAAGTCAAATTTCGTGAAGATAACTTATCAAATAAAAAAGTTTTCCATACAAGCACTTAATTTTGATCATTCAGTTTGTATGGCAGCTATACGCTATAGTTATCCAATATGAACAATTTCTTCGGAGATTGTAGCGTTGCCTTGAAAAATAATTCGTACCAAATTTCGTGAAGATATCTTGATAAACAAAAAAATTGTCCATATAAGGATTTGGTTCTGATTGATCACTTTGTATGGCAGCTATATGCTATAGTGATCCGATGAAAATAATTTATCTGGAAATTATAGCATTACCTTGGAGAATAATCCGTGCAGAATTTCTTGAAGATATCTCTTCAAATGAAAAAGTTTTTCATGCAAGCACATGATTCCGATCATTCAGTTTGTATGACAGCTGTATGTTATAGTGGTCTAATATCGGCAGTTCCGACAAATGAGCAGCTTCTTGGTGACAAAAAGACTTGTGAACATTTTCAGATCAATATCTCGAAAACTGATGGACTAGCTCGCGTATAAAGACGGATGATGGATGGAGACAACTACAGACACGCTGATCATTTATATATATATACTAAACTATAGTATACTTTAGTGGGTCTCCGATGTTTTCTTCTAGGTGTTACAAAATTCGATGAACATTTAATCAACCCTCTTCGATTGATAAAAACAGGAAATTGAACCGTTAGCGATCACATTCTTTCAGCGGGCAATTTTTAAAACTCTGAGCACGTTTCCATACCAGAAAGTAAAAGCTTTTCAC
>JBAWJQ010001850.1:0-21480 GCA_037783105.1 Bactrocera zonata | reverse complement strand
TTTAGGCAGCAGCTGCAACTTGACGTTTATGAAATTAAGTTAAGTTAGATATAGCGATCTTCCTTGAACAGCTGAAACGTTCTTGATATATAATGACTAAAAGCAAGGAAATGGATCAAAATAATATCACTATTGTATAAATTATTTTGAGTTTTGAGTTTATCACAAATTATAATTTCTGTTGCAACCACTTTATCCTGACTGAAAACACCCGAGAGTGGTCTGAAAAAATCATATCGCGACAATCTCAACCTCAATTTAACGAAAACTGTATGGTCAAACATACTATAAAGCTATTAGGTATTCTTCACCAAAGCAAAAGACATGTTGCAGGATGCAAGTTGTCACAGTAATGATAAAGACCTAGGTTATGTTAGGAATGTTAAGACATATATGTTAAGACATATAAGAAATATGAATAAAATCCGCTAACCTGAAGTGAAGCGGGAAATATTTACAATAACTCAAATGCAATAAATATGAGAACGCTCGAATATATCTATATTTATGTGATGTCAATGCTGATTAGAGTGGGTTGATTTACAGAGAGCAAAAAAACGGAAAAATCAACTATTTTTAAGGTGACTTTTTTTTTTGTTTCCGTCAGTGTTTGATATATCCTAATAAAATTTAATATTTAAATGCACTTTTATATTCTATCGGTATCTGAATCAGTGAGATCGTACAACTATATCATATATCCCCCATACAACCGATTACTCAGAGTCCAGATACATGGGCTTAAAACCCGCTGGCTCGTAACCGATACGTCTAACCTATAGTTCTTGAGGCATAAAAAAATCGACCAACTCTAATACGCACCTATATAATATTCCACTTTGTACTGATTTTTCTTTCAAATGTTTTAATAGTACAAAATTCTGATTAAAGTTTTAGAAAATGCCGCACAATATTTTAAGCGATCTAATGTGCTCTTTTATATTCTTGGCTTTCGCAACTCCATCCGCTTCAATAGAGATATTTACACGTTTGGGTATATCACATATCTGTATACATATACTCTCAAGCATGGGTGAATATAAAAGCTTTTAACCAAGTCTATGCTAGTTCGTTTACTCATTCATTCATTCATTTGTTCATTCAGACATGCAACTATTCCCTATTTTTCACATTTCTAAGCTGCCATTCATTTCGTTCACAATGCCATTTAGTCGCTTGATTTTTTCAGCAATACCTTTATGACGCTTTCTTCATATATGTGCTTATATCTGTACTTGCACGTCAATATAAAGTATATACGTACGTATGTGTATGCATTTACACAACCATAGAGTAATTTTTCTTCATTTTGCTCCATTTTCTATTGAACCTCACTTTTATTTTGCGAGTCATAGCTATATCGTAAGACCTCGTAAAAAAAACTTCGAAGTTTTTGTGGTGCTCTTGTTTTGGTTAATATTGTATGTAACGGGTGATCTAAGCAGAGGTACTATTTTCAATAGCATTTTTTGACAGATCAAGCGTGAGTCTTAGCGTGTGTTTATAAGGTTGATTTGGGTGCTTGCCAGCACCAAATATTGACTTTAGACGCTTTCTTTGACGGTTTCTGTTTTCGTTGTTATTCGGAAGATTTTGCTTTCGAGGTCGTACGAAGAATAGCAATGGAGAATATGTGTATGATAGACTTTGTTAAGTGTACAATCTTCTACGATGTCGAAAAAGTAATTTTTCTCTGAATTATTGTGGCAACTTGAAATATTGGGTAGTCGAAAAAATCTTTTCGTATTTCTAATCAAACTTAAATTTTTTTTATATTTGTAAAGAACTTTACTTAACCAAATATGTACCATTTTGGTCGACCACTTTTTGTCAATTTTCCGCTAGACACATTATTTCATCAGTGTAAATTTTTTCTGGTTTCTCGAAAAACTGCGACAATTATTTTCACAGTTTTCTCTTGAAGCCAATTTTACTTGCTTAAGTGAGTTCTGCTTTGACTGAAACAAATGGTAGTCCGATGGTGCAAGGTCAGGGCTACATGGTGGATGTAGCAAAACTTCCCAGCCAAGCTCTTCCAGTTTTAGCGGAGTCATCGAAAATGTGTGTGGTCTAGCGTTGTCCGGATGGAAGACGAAGCTCTTTCTGTTGATCAGTTCTGGCCGTTTTTTCTATTCTTTGCTTTAATCTCATCAGTTATTGAAAGTTAAATGTAGAATCAATCGTTCGACCAGGCTGGAGCAGCTCGTATGGGATGATTGCTTTCTTATCCCACCAAACATTCAGCATAACCTTTCAAGGCGTCAATCCTTCAGGCTTCACCACGCTTGTCTTTATGAAGTACATAAAGTATTTTCGGCGACTTTTACGATTAATGAAATTATTCAACAAAGAAGCTCAATAAAATTCTGCGTGTGGAATCAAATTTCTGGTGTCGAAACGTTCAGAATGTTGGAAAAGGCCTTCGGTTATAATTGTTTGTCGCGAGCATGTGTTTTTGATATTTTGATTCAAATTATTCAAGGAGGGTCGAAAACGCGTTGGCAAAAATTAAATTTACGCTACTTGATTTTATTACAATAGGAATATTTTCTTCATATTTTTGTGAACTAAAACAAATTTCAAGTTTAATTTTCAAAGCATTCATCATACCAACCATCTCCACAGAGATACTCGTATAATTAATCTTTCTGGTAAAAATCTACAAACATCGCATTCTGCATTGTCTAAAATCAGTCTAATTACCAGTTAATTAAAGCATCACCAAATCACAAAGCAGCAGACACGGGTACAAATGACAACTTTTCTAGTATGTCTCATACATAGTATTCTCAAAAGCGCATACAAACATATATGTACATATACACAAACATATGTATTAAAGCACTTTGAATGGAGCAAACCTAATTCCGACCTATGACAAGATTTTTGTATGTTACAAACGAAATCAAATAACAAATAACAGAAAAGGAAACGTGAAAGCAGCATTCAACTGTCAGACAGCAGCGCTAAGCAGATTGAGAGCCCAACCCAAAGGAGAGGAGTAGTGAATGGCGAAAAAGCTAAATTCGTGTCGGAAAGCTAATGTCGCACAGGTGGCTGAAGTCTTTGCACCCAAACAGAAAGGCGTCTGCAGTGTGGCACACTACACAAAAAGGTATAAGAGTGCAACGACGAACGGATAAATAAGCGCGCAAAGTAAAACTAGAAAAAAAGCTTTAACTTCACTTCGTGTGATAAGGAATAAATTCTACTCTCGTATTATGTTATTTTCAGAAATAGAGAATTGAGGAAATTAGCGCTCACCTTTCGTCTGTGGTATGAAGAGTTATGTTCGCAAAAAATCAACGCAAGCGCAAAGTGAAATAAAAAATGCTGCGCTCATTCAGCAATTTTTCGGAGTTTTCCGTTTTTTGTTTTGCAACCGAAACAAATTTCTTCGGAGGCCAAGGCGTAAAATCATAGCTTTTCAAATTTTAGTATGAGTTCTGTCGGGACCATGTTACGCAAAGTATGGGTAGGAGTATAAATCCTTATCAACTCTATTATTTACTTGTATGTTGTATTACGATAGAAAACGCACATTCAAATACACCATATATGGATAGCTAGACATCTTGGGATCATTATCACTGACATATCTACAATATTTAAACAAATTGATTAATGAGTCAATTTCTCCTAATTAAAGATGCCCTGTCGAATTATTTTATAATCTTTATAAGGTTATACTTCTGTTCAAAAATAGTAAGTCTTTTTAATTGAAATTTCGTACGTAAAACCATGCGTCGGAATATCTTTTTCTAGGTTAGTATGACTGTTAGTGACTTGTTTACCAAATGTCATATCAAAATAATATTTAGTTTTTATTATACGCTTGTATTCCTGAAGTACATAAAGTGCTTTTAGCGGTTTCTACTATCAGCGAGATTACCCAACAAAGAAGTATAACAAATTTTGTATGCAGACTCGAATTTCATCAACTGATTACACGGGTCAACACAAAATTTCACTATAACTTTAAACCAGTAAATTTCCATATTTTAGGTCGTAATTAGACGAAAAAAAATATATACCATGAAAAAGTTTGCTTTTTTATTTAGGAAACCGCTTTAACGATAGTATAATTACATATAATTATTATATAGTATTATTACTATAACTTTTACAAAAGCAAAATTTATTCGAAAAAAAGGTATTTTCTTATCGTTTTTGTTCATATTTAATCAGAAACTCATAAAATAAACTTTAGAAAAAAGAACGAAATTTTTTTTGTAGAGTCGTGTTATCAACACGTCGATGAAATAAAGGACTTGATTTTTTAAAATCGACGATTAAGAGTCAGAGATCTTACTGACATCGTTAGAATACACGAAGGATCACTGAAAACCATTTTGAAAGATCATTTAGGTCTAAGAAAAGTGAAAACTCGATTGGTTACCCTTTAACAGGCAAGACCGCCCTGAGGTAGCCTTTAATAAATTGTCACAAACTCATAAGAAATTTTATTTTTTCTACAACTGTTTTAAGAACTGTTAAATAATACACCAACTCATATTTTCTTAATATCAACAAATGTATTGTGATATTTCGTTTTATTGTTATCGTCAATTGAATGCAGAAATTCTGTGTTAAAGTTTAATTAATTCCAGCGCCGATTTTAAAATTTTCAAAATTAAAATAAAAAGTGTTTTATCGAAATATTCAAATGGAAGCAATATTTTGTGAATAAGTAAGTTAATTTGTTGTAAGTTAATATACTCTTTAATAAAAAATCAAAAGTATTTCGAGTTTTATGAACACAAACACGAAGACCGCCTCAGCGGGACCTTGCCTGTTTACGCGAAAACTTTCTTAGGTATTTCTTTGATAGCTGATATTTTTTTTATTTTTACTTTTTTTAAAATGGAGCATAGAAATGGAAGGAAATTTAATCTAAGTAAACTTAGTGATGAAGAATTGCTCCAATTAATAGAATCAGTTGAAATAACCCAGGATGATAGTGATTTTAACAGTGACGATTAATTGGACGACCGCGATTATATGCTATTTTAGCGTTTATTCGGAAAAGTGTTGTGTCCTTTGTCGTTACCTTTGTTTATTCATTTATACAAACCACCGATATGTTCTTGAATATAAGTTCAATTGATGGAATACCTGTAGAATCATCAACGCTTGTTAAAATACCTGAATAATGTTCCTCTTGAGCAGCAAGGTCATTGACAGCAATATATTTCAAAGCAAAAAAAGAGACCCCGATCTCCATTATCAACCCGGGAAACTACTGGTCCCTTAGTCATTCCCTCTTCTGATGTCCTTACAGGTTCAGGTATATGTTTTTCATTCAAAGTTTGCGCTTGATATGAATGTAGTGGATTTC
This sequence comes from Bactrocera zonata, assembly GCA_037783105.1. NCBI lineage: Eukaryota > Metazoa > Arthropoda > Insecta > Diptera > Tephritidae > Bactrocera > Bactrocera zonata. The sequence goes on along the minus strand of JBAWJQ010001850.1, from coordinate 16,142 downwards.
CACTGCAACTCAAGCTTACCGCCGCGTATCACAAAGCAAAAGAACTAGTCCTATTGATTGTGGAAGAAAATTGAAGCTAAATGCTGAAAGAATTTTTAAATACATTGGCGTACTCATCTATATGTCCGTTTACCATTATCCGAATTTGGAGAGCTATTAGGGTAAAACTGTCTTCACTCCAATTCAAAAAACAATGATTGTAAAACAGTTTTTGGTGATAAAAAGATATTTCTCTTTTAGAGATGAAAGCAAGAGGATTGAAAAAGGTAAAACAGAATACTATCCGAAATAGTAGTATCCGAAAATTGTCAGATGAACTCAACAAATGGTTCGATTCTGTTCCAAAGCCTGCACGCCTCTGCGTCGATGAGCAAATGTGTAGCACAAAATTTAAACAACATCTTCGACAGTATATGCCAAATAAGCCACACAAATGGGGAATAAAATTGTTCGTCTTGTGTGACTCCCCTGGATTTGGGTATCGCTTCGAAGTCTATAACGACGCCGACGATAACATCATACTGAAAATGTCGTTATACTATATACTATCACAAACAATACCTGGTTTTGCTCATCACATTCTCTACTTCGATCTTATATTAGGTTGTCAAAAAAGTCTTGCGGTATTTTTATTGAATTTTCTATTGTTCATAAAATTGGTTACAATAATGCGATTCAAGTCAAATATGCGCCGTTTTGTTTGATGACGCGTTCCCAACGAGATGCCAACTTCATAATGCCCCTCTCATAGAAGCTCGCTTCCCTATTGGCAAAAAACTCGGAGAGCCAATTTTCACAGGACTCTCTTGTGGCCAACTTCAGACTACCAAGCGCGTTCGCCATGGACAGAAACAGATGGTAATCACTTGGTGCAAGATCCGGAATATACGGTGGACGCAAAAAAACCTCCCATCCGAGCTCCCGGAGCTAAAGATGTGTGTGGCCTGGCGTTGTCCTGATGGAAGACAATTCGGCCTCTGTTGATCAAAGATGGCCTCCTCTGCATGAATGCTGCCTCCAAGCGTTCCAGTTATTGGCAGTACAGGTCCGAATTGAGCGTTTGGCCATAGGGGAGCAGCTCATAGTGGATTATTCCCTGCCAATTCCACCAAACACACAGAAGAACCTTCCTGGCCGTCAGTCCAGGCTTGGCCACCGTCTGGGCCGCTTCACCGCTTTTCGACCACGACCGTTTGCACCTTACGTTTTCGTAAGTGACCCACTTTTCATCGCCAGTCCCCATACGCTTCAAAAACGGGTCGATTTTGTTGCGATTCAGAAGCGATTCCCATGCGTCGATACGGTCAAAGATCTTTTTTTTGCGTCAATTCGTGTGGCACCCATACATCGAGCTTCTTAGTGACTCCAAGCTTCTTCAAATATTTTATGACGGTTTGATGACTCATGCCCAGCTCTTGACCGATGCTACGGCTGCTACTATGTCGGTCTCTTTCGACCAATTCAGGGATTTTATCGCAATTTTCGACGACAGGCCTTCTGGAGCGTGGCGCATCTTCGACCACCTCTACACCAGAACGAAAACGTTGAAACCATCGTTGTGCGGTGGAAATGGAAACTGTATCGGGTCTATAAACTGCACAAATTTTATTGGCGGCTGGAGATGCATTTCTGCCTAGTAGTACTGTAAAATATGCCTATTTTCTCTTTATTTTGGTCCATGATTGCGACGCTATAACTCACGAACGACTTTAAAGAAACGTGTTAGCGCGTGAAGTGAGCTTTCCAAAAAGGTATAGCATGACCCGATGCGACGAATATAACTAGAACTATGCGCTTTCAGCGCCAACTGCTGAAAATACCGCAAGACTTTTTTGACAACCTATTATATCGTTATCTTTGTTGGTATATTTACGTGCAAGGTGCATCTACAGCTTGGGCACGATACGAGAGAACCGAATACCAAAATGCAAGTTTCCGTTGTATAAGGATGTAAAGAACGAAAAAAGGGCTACTCAACTGAGTACGTGGGTACTGTATATGGTTTCGATATTAACACGGTTTCGTAGAAAGACAATAAGACGGTTCGATTGGCATCAACATACCTTGGCATGGAAATCTGAGGAGACGTCTTTTTTACCATTTCGTAAATATAGATGAAGAGATGACAAGCTGTTAAAGTTGCCTGAGTTCCATGAAGAAATAGCTGTTGGTCTTGTCGGCCAATTCGTCTACTGGTCGGCCAAGTTTCACGCCATCAACACCCGTAGGAAAGAAAAAATTTGTGGGAAAGAGAGCAGAACATCCAGTCGCGGATGCCCGCTTTGATCAGTATGATCACTTTCCGATTTGGCTTCCTGAAAATGGTGGAAAAAGGTAAGGTAAATTGTGCCAAAGTTCAGAAACACAGTGTTTTTGTTTCAAATGTAAACTAAATTTATGCTGCTCAATTTCGAAAAACGTTTTTTTTGTCTATCATCACAAAAATGAATAAGCTTTGTAATTTGAATTTTCTTAGTTATTGAAATTCTTCTTTTGTTTTTCTTATTTTCTTTTATTTTTAAATAAAATAAATTCTTAATTAAAATCACACCTCTTTCTTTATTTTGACCTAAACTGACAAGGCTGCCCTGAGCGGGATTCAGTTTATTCTCACCAGTGAGCACATATAAATGAATAAAATCATATTATTATATTTTTGAGGTTTATCGAGCCTAATTACCCTACAAAAAAATTCCCAATCTTTTCTGTCCACGATTTTAGTTTTGCCTGTTAGAGGGTTAAAAAATCACTCAATTTTTTCTACAAAGTCAGTTGTGTGAAACAATGCTTTCCGACTACCAGGATCTCAAGAAACGTATTATTACCGGCGATTAGTCTGGGATCTATGCTTTCAACCCGGAAACAAACGATCAATCAGCCGAATATCGTGGCAAAGGTGAGCCGAAAAAACCACGTTAAAGCAGGACAGAAATCAAGGTTATGTTGACAGTTTTCTTCGATTATCGAGGGGTGAGGCACTCCGTTTTCCTTCCAACCGGCCAAAGTGTGAGCAAGCAATACTATTTAAGTATTGTGCATCGTTTTCGCGAATCTATTCGTAAAAGGATGACGAAACTATTGACCGAAAACTGTTGGCTTTTACACCATGATATTGCACCATCGCATACTGCATTGATGCTTCGTGAGTTTTTCGCCAAATTTTCACGTATTTCCAATACAGCGCGGCAACCATGCGCCTGATTTAGCTCCGTGTGATTTCTGGCTATTCAGCAGACTGCTCAGAGGAAACCGTTTTGAGTCAGTTGAAGAAATTAAAAGCGAATCGCTACGCACATTGAAGGCTTATCCCGAAATTTACTTTAATAACGGTTTCGAGGGTTAAAAAAAAAAGTTTGCACAAGTGTATTAAGAGCAAGGGGATTACTTTGAATTGGACGACATAGATTTTGAAAAGTGAGTTAAAAATTTTAAAATTATGAGCAAAGTCTTACTATTTTTTGCTCATTGTGGTACATCTATATACTATAAAAGAAAGTTAAATGTGTACTCGTACTAACCTCAAGACAATGGGCTGGTGCCACAGAAGGGTTACTTCAAATAAGAAGCAGTTCTGAAATATCCTGATCTTCAAGTATGTTTCCTGGTATCGAAAGCTAAAGTTCATTTCGAGCCAAACCCTTCTCAAACCATTCATATATCTTCGTTTTACCTTGGTATACAATTTTAATAAGTTGATCGTTAAAACTATATAACATCTCTCCTTCTAAACTTAAACGCAGTAAATCTCAATGCGGGTAAAAATTTCTTTAACTGATTAAATAAACCATCCATGCAGTAAATGCATCTTAGTAAATATATTTCCCTCAATTTAAAATATATATTAGTATCTTTTAATATGACACCCTCACCTGTCAATTGGTGAAACTATTTATAGCATATTTATAAACAAAGCTTATATATTTGCCGTTGATATGCGCTCAGTGAAGCAGCAAGGTTCCCTCATAACTTTTAACACAGCATGCTTAGTTACTAATATCTAAAAATATCATCACTGAAATATTTATTTTTGTAGAGCAAATTATGTTTTACTGCCCTTCTTTAGTTTACACTTGAGTAACGTTATCCAATTTACAATAGCGCTAACATGCACCTACGTAGCCTATTTATTATACACTGAACAGGGTATAATAAGTTTGCTATGTTTTGCATGTCCGTCTGTCTGTCTTTCCGTCTGTCCGCCTGTCTGTATATATATGAACTAGTTCCTCAGTTTTTAAGATATCGTTTTTGCAAACGTCATTTTCTCTTCAAGCATTTCCTTATTTGTCGGAACTTCCGATATCGGACTACTATAACATATAGCTGCCATACAAACTGAACGATCGGAATAAAGTTCTTTTATGGAAAACTTTCACATTTGACAATATATCTTCACAAAAGTTGGCACAGGTTATTTCGTAAGATAATAATGTAATATACGAAGAAATTATTTAGATCGGTTCACTATAGCATATAGCGGCCATACAAACTGAACACATAGTTACTAAAAGAAATGCAACTGTGAAGGGTGTATTAGCTTCGGTGCAGCCGAAGTTAACGTTTTTTTCTTGTTATAAATTTTTATTAAGATGAACTTGAAGGCTTTAACCGCTGTTAAATGTATATCAACATTGCCAAAAATTTCTGAAAAAAATGGTAAGTAAAATTCAGCTTTAGGTCTAAAATTTTGAATCGCGATAAAATATATATTATTTCATTAAAGAATCTTCGAAAAGTCCTACTGATTTCGATATAATGCCGCTCAAAGTAAAGCACCTATTATATAGTAAAATATGTAAATCATAAAAGCAAACTAAATAGTATAATTTCGCAAAGTTACAATACTCTTTTGCTAAACACAGTCTTCTCCATAAAAACTATGTATGTTAGGGTGATTCAAAAAAAAATTTTTTTTTTGTTTGTCTTATCCACCCTAATATACGTTGATGTTTGACGATGAATATCTCTTAAACGCTTAACTTAATCGAAAAATCATAGGAGATCATTTTTATAAAGAAGTAAAATTTCTACAAAAAGTTTTTTTGTTTTTTAATTTTTAGGCTTAAATATCTCCTTATAGAACTCATTATATTTTAAACGTGCAACTATAAAATTGGGGTATTTTAATCCAAATTTCTCATTATGTTTACCCATTACAGGTTTTTCAATTTGGGCCAACAGGTGGTATGAGTAACTTCATTGATTTACAATATTATTTTGTCCTTTAAAAGCGTACTTGAATTTGCCCACACATGCCAGCATATGCAAAGACACGTATGATTGATAACGTTGTTTTCCCTCTTTTTTTCTGCGCTAACACTAGCTCATAAAAAACATACCCATAACCCATAAGCTCATACAAAGTATATATGCATGTATGCTGTATTTCATATGTACCCTTATGTGATGTCAATGTGTCATACAGAGTACACAAAAGTTTACATTTTCTTTAATAAGCCAAAGCACGCATTGTTGCAGAAGCAAATCGGCAAAACAAACAAATCATTAGCAACAAAGGAGGCGGCGACCGAGAGGTGCGACACTCTGACAGGCAGGTTGGCAAACAAAAATAGAAGTGTTATATTTAAATGTGTTTACTTGTACATGCATACAAATATTAATACATGCAAGTTATTTGATTTAATACATACACACGTGTTTGTTATTCTAGACATGATGGTATCTTTTGGCTTAAGCGGCTACAAACCGGTGAAGATCGATAGAGTAACAGGTTTCCTGTTTGAAGTCTGATTTACTTGCAGATTTGATCAAATATCTGACACACAAGAGGTATTTTATTAAATTTTGGACCTAAGCAGACAGTTGCTAGTTACGAACTCATTTCAATCAAAATAGTGACGGTAGTGTTTAATTTATACAGTTTGGGCTCTATATATCACGATATAATACTTATATCGTGAACATATTTCCAGTGGCCGTCTGCTTTGAGCCCGAACTATTACTCTATTTCTTATTTATATGATTCAAAATATTAATTATATTACCAATGGTTTTTTAAGTGAAAAAAATTAACTCATTTTATTTTTATTATAATACACTATGAAACAAACTATCTTGTCTATCGGCTGTTATCGAGTCTTCAACTCTTTGAGAAAAATTAAATAAATTTGCCAAGCAACAACTTAAATGATTCACCCATCACTTCTAAGATATCTCAAGTCGTTCAACTATGATACTTTAACCAAGCAACAGACTTAAGTCCCTTCGGTTCTTAAAATGAGAAAAACATTGTTAAGTACTCGCAATCCATCCGAATACTTTAAGATAAAACCACACTTTTAATCCAAACTGTTTCCCTGCTGGGAATTACTTATAAGTTTTTCGTTTGTTTACTCTAAAAATTATTCATACATAACAACAAATTGTTGTTGGCTTACTTTAATGGCGGCAATAAACTATGAATTTAAACTGCAATGTATGTGTGTATGTATATACACACTACCGACAAAGTTGTGAGAGAATAAAAATATATGGGGGTTATTTAAGCAGTTCACATAAAGGAGTTTTGTATGCTGGTCAGAGCAACACATGAGTAGAAAATATGGGCATTTGTTCCATGTATTAGTGTGGGTATAAACTAATATTGATTAATGGGCGGCAGAGCAAAATAAAAGTGGATTTTGGTGCTGTTATAAATAGTTATGCCAACTTTGACTATTAAATTGTTGCAACAACGAAACACTTATAACACTTGTGTGTTAGTGATAAATATTACTGGTGTGAAAACATTTTTACGCAAAGATTTATGTCTTTACACTATGTGCGATGCGTGTTAAAGTGTTCAAATGCTAAATACCTACGGACTTATTTCTAAGGAATGAAAGAAGAGTGAAAAGGTATTAAAATATACCCTAATGTGATGGGCAGGCTATAGCAAAATTATTTTAAGTTTCTTAATTAGCCGCGATAAGATGACGAGAAACGCAAATTATGGGAAAAGTTTTGGGTAAACAAGAAAAAACGTTTACTTCAGTCGCATCGAACCTATAATACCCTTTATAAATACGCCAGGTTTGTGGTTTGTTAATATCAAATCCTTCTAAATTGAAAAAAACTTATTATATAGTAAATCGTAGACGTGCGGATGACATACTTTATCAGTTCATGAATTTGATAGAAAATTTTTACAAGACAAGACAGTATGAACCACGTTTTGAGAATCTTTCGAGAACTTCTTTGCAGTGACTTCAATGTCATGAAGCATGTGCAGCGACGTCAGGCCTTTAAATCTATCTTGAAGCATGTTCGTCCTCAGCTATATTTTCATGCGACGACGTGTCGAAAAAATCGTTCAGAGCTTGCAGGAAGAGATCAGAATATAGGAAGAAAACTATGAATTATGGGGTATAGTTCTTCAGTTCTATAGTTCTTCAGTTCTTCAAAGTTTCCAACGCAGTAGTCGATAGCTTGTTGTCTTTTGAATTTTGCTTCCAGCCGCCACTGTATATGTGTATATTTGATAGCCTTTTCGACGAGTCTCTGTGTGGTACAACCTTCTAGCTAAACTTAATATACGCTTCTCAGAGTATGAAAAAAACGGGTCAATAAAAAAGTTAATGAGAGAAATAAATTGGTGTAGAAGGTTTTAAGCGCAAATCAAAACCCCACTGAAATTAAAAGCTGAACTCATGCCCGCTCTGCTTCATTTTATGAATAGAGCACTTCTTTGATAAGTTGAAGCAATACTCTCTTTCTAAGTTCTGAACATAAAATTTACTCCAAATTTCACGCGATGGCAGTGAAGAAATCAACAAAGCGGTTACTAATGTACGATAGATTAGCTTCGAGTTCGATTATTCAAAACTGGTTAAACCTTTAATGCAGAATATGAACGGATGAAAACTCATTAGTAATTCCGGGTATTATGTTATTATTTTTAGTTAGTTAGTTTGTTAGAATAACGCAAATCAATATACATGTGTATTTAGTATATGGGTGTGGGTGTAATTCGTGGACCAAAACCAAACGTTTTTGACATACTACTGTGCCCAAGGGTGACATTTGAATTTAAACTGCGCGCGTCGAAGGATTTGGAGAATTATTATTTTTAGGTTGGTAGTACTGTCAGTCACATCTATGTCAAATTTCATGTCAAAATATTCATTACTGTTTGAGACACGTGTCGTTTTGTGTGCTGCTAAAAGTGAGTTTTTCGTTTTTTGCGATATCGAAATTTGTTGAGCAAAGAACTTGCATTAAATTTTGTTTACGGAATCAATTTTCTGCTGCGGATACATTGAGGATGGCGCATAAAGCCTTTGGTGATGAGGCTATGTCCAAAAAATGTTTACAAGTGGTAAAGTGAGTTCCAAGCCGGCCGTAAACGTGTCGAAGATGAAGAGCGTCCAGGGCGACCATCAACCTCAACCGACGAAGCTCACGTTCAACAAATCAAAGATTTGGTGTTGAAAAACCGTCGATTAACAATTAGAGACCTTGCTGATGAAGTTGGCATATCGAAAGGCTCAGCCAATACCATTTGAAGGCTGTTTTGGGTCTCAAGCGCGTCAAATCTTGACTGGTACCGAAAACATTGAATTTTTTGAAAAAAAAGCGTCGCGTTGAAGTGTGTGAAACGATGCTTTCCGATTACTATTGTGTCATGAAATGAATTATATCTGGCTATGAGAATTGGATCCATGCTTACCACCCCGAAACAACCGATCAATCGAGCGAATATCGTGCCAAAAGAGAGCCGAGACCAAAAAATCGAGCCAAAGTCGCTCAAAAATCAAGGTCATGTTGACTGTTTTCTTCGATTATCGTGGTGTTATGCATTATGAATTCCTTCCAACCGGTCAAACAGTCAACGAGGAATATTATTTGAACGTTATGCGTCGTTTGCGTAACGCTATCCGCCTAAAAAGACTGGAATCGTGGAAAGACAATTCTTGGTTTTTACACCACGATAATGCACCATTCCATGCTGCCCTCGTAATTCGTGATCATTTCGCCAAAAACACAACCACCGTATTCACCTGATCTGGCGCCGTGCGACTTCTGGCTGTTCACCAAGCTCAAAAGACCGCTCCGGGAACACCCTTTTCATACGATAGAGGAGATTCAAGCCGCAGCGACGACGGAACTGAAGGCCATCCCGGAAAGTGACTACAATCAGTGTTTCGAAGATTGGAAAATCCGTTGGCATAAGTGCATTGCATCGGGAGGGGATTACTTTGAAGGGGATGAAAAGGATTTGGAAGAATAAATAAAGAATTTTAAAAATAAATACAATGTCACCTTATTTTTTGGGCACTGTAGTATATATACTTCATAGGATCTCCGACGCTTCCTTCTGGGTGTTACAAACTTCCTGACAAACTTAGTATACCCTGTTCAGGGCATAATAAACAACAGCTTCGGATGAAAGACTCCTCTGACAACCAAAGCTAAAATAATAAGGACTATCATTTAAAGGCATGCACTAAATTGGAAAGGCGTCGCTGCCAAGCAGGTTGATGTCCGCGCTGACAACTCTGCCGTCCAAAAAATGTGATGGACGAAACAAAGACGGAAACGAGTAGTTCCTTGTGACATTTACCTCAGTGGCCGTATAAAGAATAGTCAGTTCGGTGTGAGATTAGTGGTGGGCGAGAGACTTTGACGTCGGGTCCTGCTATTCACTCCGATGAATCAGCTTCTAGTCACTATCCGCATCAAAGCAAAATTTCTCAACTTCATTCATAAGAGAAGGACGATATGACCAGAAACGCGGCAGGAACGGTCTTATTACAACTGCCCATGCACGATGTAAAAATTGTGCTTGGGGTTTTTAACTTCAGGGTGGGCAAAGACGGCTTCTTTTGTAAAACATTTGGAAAATTCAGCCTCCATGGCGAAATTTCTTCAAATGGGTTGAATTTAATTGACTTTGCAGAGGCCCGAAATACCGGCACAAGAAATTTCATCAAGCTGCTTGGCTGTCTCCGGATCAAAAACTTCAAAACAGGGCCGATCATCTGGTGATGGATGGACGACTGTCTCCAGTGTCCTTGAATTGCAAACGCTCCGAGGACCTAATTTCGATTCGGACCACTATTTCGTTACAGCCAAGATACGAGTCCACCTGTTAACAAACACGGGGAAGGTACGAAATCGAGAAGCTACTATCACAGTCTAAAGCGAAACGCGTTCCTACTCGATTTGCACTCCTGCTATCTGTGATCACTATTCAGCAACTCGGTATAAGGCGGTACTGCCTACCTCGCAATGTTGCGAACGACCACAACGCGAACAGGGTGGGATAGATAGCGAGAGTTGAAGCGGAAAGCGACAAGCGTAACCAGACAAAGAAAGAAGCATCTCGGAATGCGTGAGTATGAAGAGCTCGACAACCTGACCGACAGAGGTAGTGCTCGAAAATTTTGCAAAAAAATGCGGCGACTAACGAAAGGTTTCCAGACCTAAGCATACTCTTAATGGATCACCGGCCGAGCTATTCAAAGGACGGTGGAGAATTGGCAAAGTACATGCATCAGCTTCATTGCAAGATATGGTTGGATAAAACCTCTGTCCCTTCCACAAAAAGGGGGACCCCACAATATGCGCCAAATATCGGGATAAGCCTGAAAGATTAAAGCCCACCGTCAACAAACTGATTGGATTTTATCAGAAAATCATCTATCGACCAGACTTTAACCATATGCCAAAACTTGGAAAATCATGTGAAAGGAAGACGATTTTAAATAGGACGAAAAAGATCTGCTCTTAATAATAATAAATGTTAATATGGTTGTGTAAGCTGAAGTTGAGCAACACTAAAATCTCCTTCAAGATCGGAAAGGACCTCTTCGAGCCTTTCGATACTAAGCGAGAAACCTCAATCTATTGATAAAGAAAATAATACGAGCCGCATAGCTAAATCCGGCTACAATTTTTTATAAGAGTGTACAGATGCTGGAAGCCATGCAAATGGGTTTAGTTGTGAACGAGGACAGAACGAAAAGTCTCCTTTCACCAAAAAAACAGTCATCGGATTCGCGACTTGACTCACACGTAACTGGTGACATTCATATCTAGGAAGTCGTAGATAATTTCGTCTATCTTGAAAACAGCATCAACACCAACAACAACATTAGCCATGAAATCGAACTCAGGTTCACTATTGCCAACGGGTGCTACTTTGTACTGAGGAGATAATTAAAAATAAACTCCTCTTTCGACGAACAAAGCCCAAACTCTACAATTTCCTCATCTCTGCCGTCCTGCTATATGGAGGAGGCATGGAAAATATCCACTCCGTTTGAGAGAGCAGGTGGAGTCGGATCTGGCTACACTTAACATCTCATATACGCGACAAAAACGAAAAAAGAAATGACTGGTGCGCTGTTGCTAACACACGCATATAACCATGTAAGCGGTGCCTACGCCAGTAAGGAAGAAGAAGAGTAGACCCGTTATATCCAAAAACAGAAAATATTGACTCATCCAATAACGTTTATTGAACGATTTATCTACAAGTATTATTTCCGGAGTTTGATCGAATTTTGATTTTGATCAGTTTTACCTGAATTTTATTATGAATCAATATTCGAGTGGTCAAGTACGTGGGTTTTGCTAATGCATATAAAAAGTCAATCCCATTTGTTTAACCATATATGTAGTATCTGCAAATCGAATTTTACTATACTTTTGATAAAGCTAAGTTATGTGTGGTAGATATTCTTACCCAGAAAGTTCAGTTTTTACCATATGCCCTATTATATGTGTTTTTTTTTTATATTTTGCAAGTAATTTTTATCTTCAAAGAAAATAAATCTACAACTTGGAATATAGCATATTTTTATACAAATCTTTTGCTCAACAAAAGCATTTTTCACAACAACTTCCGTTATAGGCAGGTAAAATTGAGCATCAAATGTACTGTATTCATATAGTACTCCATGTCGTATAAGCAACATTCAATGTATCAACTGTATGAATGTTCCGGCCAGTTGATGTATTTGATAAATTGAACTTTCTATAACTAAACGAGCATTCTGAACTTTTTTATAAAAAATTAAATTTTTTAAAGTCATCAAAAATAATTTGTATATAGACATGGAAAGAGAAGCATGATTTTAGATCATTGGAATGGAAATTTACGATGGATAATGTTTGTGGAGTAAAATCTGAAGCAACAGCTGACAATAGACCACAGAGCAGTCATTCTTACACCTCTGGCTTTTATTTAAAATAAATTTTCCTTGCCGAATTTTTCATCGAATTCTGTGATATTTTTTGAGTTCAAGCTTCAACGATGATTAAAAGCCCTTACAAAAGTTAATATCTTTTAAAAGTTGAATTTTTTGCTGCCCAGAAGACTAGTCAGAGGGTACATAAATGAAATGCGGGGAGTTGAGTGACTGATAATGTTTTCTCTTATTACACTTTTTATGGGAAAAATCATCATCCATAAAGTTGGCACTGATCTATAAACTTATTTATGCAAGTGCATGAACATGCCGTGTGTCCTTTAAGCGCAAAAGCGTTGACGTGAGCACAAAAGTCATGCAACCTCAATATAAATGTTGGCATCAACAGGCCGTCCCAATAGTGGGGGTATGTTCTCAGAGAATACTTTCACTAAAACCCATATATTTACATTTATGTATGTGGCTGGTAGTGTATGCGTATACGTACATATGCATATGGTTGCTAAGTACTCAGATAAAGTATATAATTTTGTATTTGTCTGTAAATACACGCTTATGAAAGTTTGCGTGTCAATGGTGTCAGCAGATATTGCAGATATAAAGCATAAACAATTCGCATATCTCCGAATAGGTGTGTGTAAGCAACTATTTGTATAGGTGTAGGTGTGCATTGGCATACAGTGGATCGGGAAAGTAAATATGCGATTATCGTTAAATTATTTTTATGGCAATGAAGCTAAAATATTTGCATCAAAAATGTAATAAATATTTTTAAAATATATTTTCTTTATATTCGGTCGCATTTATTAATTGCTATAATTAATTAAATTATTTTAATAGTTTGAAAATCCACTAATAATCTATATCAAAAAGGCTCATGAAAACAGGTTTGAAAACGTATCTTTTTCTTACTAACCTGTTGACTAACCTGTTGAGGTCTCGAACAAGTGAACAAGTCCTTTATGAGAGGTAGTACGGGAGAAATAGATATTTCATCATAGGCGACCGAAAACGCGAAAGTCCCAAAATAAATGGCTGGTAAGTGGCGTTAATATAAGGAAATATTTGTGGAGATCTTCACAAGTTTCGTCAATGAATTGTATATATCGACTTAGTAGGCATACAAATAGTTTACACCCATTCCCAAAATAATGTGAACACATTTTCCGAAAGATGGTTACTTTTTTTCGGTTCGAACTTCCTTACTCTCATACACCCCATTGTAAATAAAAGGTATATATTTTTTAGCGCAAACTGTACCAATACTGCGTGCAGTTTGTATACAGAAACTTTTGCCCATTTATCTGTCTGTTGTTGGGTCGTCTCGCAAACGTCGCAGAATACCACATATGTTGGTCCGAAATTGCGGTGCTCATGTTTCATTTTTATGTGTGGCAATACCAACAATATTAAATGTTGCCCTTAGACAACAAAAATAGTAGCAGCAGTAATAATAATATCATACACGGGAGTTGGGTAGGAGGCAATTGCCTTCAGCTGAATGGGGTGGAAAAAGCGCAACAGCAGTAACTCCAAGCAGAAAAGACAAAAAATATACGAGTAAGCAAAATAAAAACAAGAACAAATACTACTTCGTTGACTTATTTGCTTTTGTTTATTTTTATTTTTTTTTTGTTAGCTTGGTGTTCTTGTCATATTTTGGCATTTTTGCTTTCTATGACGTTTTTTTCTTCTGGCAACGTTGTAAAAATAAACGATATGACAATAACATTTGACACACAGCTGTTTGTGTGATACATTGACACAGTGTTACAGTTATGGTTATGACAGCACCAAACGCATTGAATTTGAGTCACATACCTATGTACTCGTTTTGGCTATGGGCGTCCGCATGCAAGTATTTTTACCCTGCAGGAAAAAATCTGGTGCGGTGGTGTCGCTTCTTACTAGTCTGGGTTCGTCTAAGTTAAATCGGTTATGTAGAGAACAAAACGAGTACGATTTTCTTTATTTACTCGTATGTATGTATATCCAAGGAAAATTTTTAGTGGTTCAGAAAATAGTATTGGTGAATTAAAAAGAGTCTAGAAAGTGTAAACATTATTGGTTATTATCGTATTCTATATGTTGTCTATAAACATGTCACGGTGTTATGCGATGGATATTCTCCTCTGTTCATTCTGAACAGGGTATATTAAGTTTACACGAAGTTTTTAATATCGAAAAATAGTAGTCGGAGGTCCTATAAAATATATTATATACAAAATATTAATATAAAAGATATAGATAAATGAGGAGAACAAGCTGAGTCCGTCTGCCTTTATAAAAGCTAATTAGTCCCTCAGTTCTGGAGATACCGATCTGAAATTTTGCGCACGTCATTTTTTCTCGAAAACGCTACTAATTGTTGGAAACGCTGATAACGCAATACAATAGCATACTGCTCTGATTCAAATTGATTAAACTAATTCAATTTCTTGAAGCTTTTTCTAGACAAAATTTCTCTACGAAATTTGGTACTGATTATTGTTCAAAGCAGCGTTACAATCTCTGAACAACTTTTTCAGATCGTACCACTATATCATATAGGTTAGGTTATGTTATACTCTCTGGCTGTTGCACCATATATTGACGTATAGATCATTTATAATTTAAGAAGAAAGTTTAGTTTAATGAGAACAAAATTTTATGTCAGACCGGACGTCTTCGATGTTTGCTTCATCAAATTCTTTGAACTGCGAAGTTTCTAGATAACTAGGCCGCTTGCAACATAAGGTTTGAGAGTAGGAAGTGTTCCTGAGTTTCTCTCATGCCTACTTTCATGACCTTTCTCCAAATGACATGCCAGTAAGTTGTGACCTAAACTAGCCCAACAACCATCCTGCAGTCTCTTCGAGACAGTGTGGGAAATGATGCGTGTTTTCTTTCCATACCCTTCGCGATCCTGCATGCCCTTCAGGCATTCCATCTCATCCTAATCCGTCTGTCAGCCATTTCGAAAACTTTAGTATCGTTTTAAGAAACATAAGCATTTCTTGTACTGATTGGCTAGCTAAGCGATGGCAATTTTGGCGATCTCATCGGCTATTTGATTACCCGAAATGCCTTATAGATCAAAACTCAGTATATATTTAGCCCATAACTTATAACTTTTATTTGTAAAATGTGCAAGGTGCGTTCCAAAGTAAACAGAAGTTTTTATCCCGTAGCAGAGTGAACGAGTGGTTTCAACGTTTTCAAAGTAGTCGTGAGGACATAAATGACGATCAAAATGTGGGAAAATCAAAATCCGTGATCATCGGAAATTCCATCGAAACTGTGCGTCCATTTATCAAAAATCAGCCGAAATCATGACCGAAATTCGTGGAAATGGAATTGAATATCTCCGAAACATCGATTTATTGCATTTTGACCAAACATTCGACGTGTTCGGCCCGAATATCGAGAAGAGTAATGTTGGCGTTTGTTGCACGATAATGCACCGTCTCATCGATCGACGCTGGTGACCGATTATTTGACATTTCAAACATTAGCCATTCCCTGATATGACACCGAGCGACTTCTTTCGGAAAAATGCATTTGCTCATGAAAGGAAAGCGTTATGCAGACGTAGAAGCCATTCAAAAGGCTTGCACCGGCATGCTGGCGGCCATACCGGCCAACGAGCTAAACACTCCTTCGACATGCTTTTGGTCCGTGCAAAAAGCTGTATTAAAGCAGAAGGAGAAGTTTGAATAAAATAAATTGATTTGACCGAAAAAGTCATTTGTTCTGATTTTTTTTTAAGTACTGTTCACTTTAGAACACACCTTGTATTATAGCTGGAAACAAATGTGTCCGTATCATTGGATAATGTATGTAAGAAACCTTGATGAAACTTTGGGAGCAGTTTATTAACATGTGGCCTTTTAACTGCATTTAGTATTTGCAAAAAATACATGAAATCGGGTCAATAGTACATATATAAAATTAACTGAACATATAAAACTGAATACAGTAATATACAGAAACTAATGCTAAAAGCAT